>JALNQF010000438.1:0-30203 GCA_028456385.1 Ophiosphaerella korrae | reverse complement strand
TCTTAATTTAATTCTAATCCTATAGTAAGTATCCTTAAGATCTAAGGTAGTATAGTATTATACGCCTAATAAGTAGTTTAGCGTCTCTCTAATTAGTAGGAGCGGGTACTAATCTTTTACTATAACTAAGTTTAGGCTATAGTAGTTAATATAGAGGCGTAAGGCTCTATCCTTCTTTAGAATAAAAAGGATAGGTACTCTTACTAAACTATTACTATAACGTATCTAGCCCTTATAGAGTATATCTTCTATATACACGTAGAGCACTTTAAGCTTACGTATAGAGAGATTATAGAGTAGCTTATAGAGAGGTTCTTTTCCCTCTATTAATAGGATTACGTAATTAGAGTTCTTTAGGTAGAGTAGTATCTATATAGCGATATTATCGAATACGTTATAGTATTCTAATAAAGTGTTTAGAATACGTAACTCTTACGCTATAAGTATAGCGTAGATATATATATTGTATTCTAAGTTAATTATATTAGTCTTAAGTACTCCTAGTAAGTATAGTTCTACTTATATTTCCTTTAGGTCCTTTATAAATTCTTTAGTTGTATATAACTATACTTAGGTAATAGAGGTATATCCTTAACGCTATATTTACGATCTATAGTTAAGTTATATCTCTTCTTGTTTAAGAAAAGGATTTCTAAGAAAGAGTACTACTCTTTCTTTATCTACTCTATATACTATAATCTTAGACTTACGTATTACTTTATTATTATTAGTAAGGCGCACCTAGAGCTTATAAGTAGTATAGGTATTTTACCTTTATACCCCTATCTAGCCTAGTCTAGGGAGCTTAGCGTCTTAGATTAGTTTTAGTCCTATTTCTACTATAGTCTACTAACTAATAAGACTAATATCTACTTAAGAGTCTAGAATAACCTAAAGCTTTGTTTTTAGCTCTAAGCCTAAAGCTACACTATATATATACTATATACCTAGTAAGATATTAATTAATCTACGCCTTACTATCTTAGAGCTAATAATAAAGCTAGGCCTTTTCTTGTTTAGTTTATATAAACTAGAATGTAGTTAGAGTTACTATTATAGTACTTACTAGTATAGTATCTCTTTTTATAGTACTTAAAGTATTTAATAGTAGACTTATCTACTAACTTATTTTAGGGGTTCTTTGTATCCCCTTTTATTTAGGCCTTTTTTAAGTTTTCTTTACCTACGCTATTTATATAGGGCTTTTGTAATTTTATTATATTATATAAGTTACGCTTAAGTATTAAGCCTAAGGTAATAAGGTTTTCTCTTATTACTAAAACCTAATAATAGTTAGTAATTACTTTTTGTAGTTTAGGCTATAGTTTTAAAAAGAGGTACTAAATCCTTTATTCTTCTATATACTAAGGAAGCTAGTCTTTAAAGATATCTAGATATCTAGTAAAAGATTTTATACTTTGTTCTTTACGTTAAGTAGCTATAGTATACGCTATTAGTACCTCTAGGCTATAGTTAATAGGGTTAGAAAGTAAGTTTAGTAAATACTTTTTAAAGTACTCTTAGGTAAGAGGTTTATCTACGTTTAGATTACGCTTAATATACGTATACTATTATTCGCGTAGGTCTCCCTTAAGGTATTATATAGCTTAAAGGACTTTATCTTTTTCTACTTTAAAGTTTTAAAGTATAAAGTAAAATACTATTTTATACAAGTAATAGTACTCCTAGTATTTCTTTAGAGATTTACTTTTATATACTATAGGCTCTTTAGGGTAAAGTATATACTTTACGCTCGTATTATTAACTAAGGAGTCTACGTCGCGCTTTTAAGAGGTAATAATAGTAACCTTAGAGTTATTCTTAGGGGTTATAGCGTAAGGAGTAGTTTGTTCTTGTTCTAGACGTATAATCTTGTCTTCTAAGGCGTAGAGTATACGTAGTTAAGCTAATTTATTATATCTAGTAGTTGCTTCGCGAATATATTCTTTAATTATTACTAGCGTACTTAGTATACAACCTAGCTACGCGCCGCTTGCGCTCTATATAGGGTCTTGTTTAACTATTAACTATGTATTTTCTTCTATTGTTATAGCTTATTATAAGGAGTATATTATTATTATCCTTAGACTATTAGCAAAGAAGTATTATTATATTAAGAGGTAGCTAGAAGATAATAGTACTTACTATAGGCTATAGGAGATAGTAAAGAGATAATAGATAGTATTTAATAGTACTACTAGTATCTAAGAGAAAATAATACTTACTTTACTCTCTTTATAAGTATTAAGCCTTTTATACGCCTATATAGCGTACTAGCCCTACTTTAGATTATAACTATATAATATTATAATCTTTAGTATATTAGCTCTACCCCTAACTTATACTAGAGTTTACAAGAGTCTTAAGTATTAACGAACTCTCGTTACACTATAAGATAATATAATAGTTTCTTCCTAATTATATATTATAGATACTAATTATATAATTTATAGATTTAAGAAACTATTAAAACCTACTTTAAACCTAATATTTAAGAGTTTTACTATCTTAATTATAGAAAATATAAAAACTAATAAAATCTTCTACTAGGTTTAAATAATAGTAGTATAGTACTACTACTAAAACCTAATAGAACTAAACGTACTAAGAATTAAACTTAGGACCTCTATAGTAAGACTATTATATACTACTTATTATAGGTATAACAAGAGAAATCGATATAGAACTAATTAGTCTTAACTTAAGTACTAATATAGTATAAGATAAGCGAGGTAATAATCTAGATTAGGAAACAAACTATAACCTAAATACGTAACACTAAGTAATCTATAAGTATATATAATAGATTAGAGTAATCTATAAAGACGCGTAATAGATTAGTAAAAGTATATAGTAGTAACTAAGTATATTATTAAGATTATATTAGTAATTAAATCTGTAACTAAGAGCAATAATATATTAATATTATAAGAATTATTCTATTGTTTATAAGTTTATTACTTAATTACTACACGTACCTTAGTTATTAGCTTTTAGTCTACTAATACTCCCCCTATTAGGCGCTTAGTAGTTAACAACGAGGTAGCCTATTATACCTTACTAATTTAGTTACTAGAAGTAGTAAAGCGTAAGTAGCGTATAGTCTAAGCTAATCTAATAGTAGAAAGTATACCTAAGAGAATAGGTAAAGCGCTCCTAAGTAGTTATAAGTTAGATAATATAGGCTAGAGAGTAGTTAAATTAAACTTAAATAACATATTTGCTTATAAAGAAAGTATATAACTACTAATTAATACTTTAACTACGTAGAATATAGAACTACAAAACTATATTAAGTAGAATAAAGCTTAGATTAAGGCTATTATAGTAAGCTAAGAATAGATAAAACGAATTACTAAAAGACTAGAGCTAAGCGCGATAAAGAAACTACCTAAGATACTTGTACTTTAGAAATTTAATAGAATATAAAAGAATATACGACCTTTCTTAGCTTTAGTATAACTCTAGATAGACGTATAGATTTTATACTTTAATATAGAAGAAAAGAAAGTTATAAATATTAGAATATACTTTAAAAAGGATATAATAAGATAGTTTAAACTTTACTAGATAGATTATAGTCTATAAGCTCTAAGAATAAAGAAAGATAAGATAATAGCTATATTTAGATATTATAAATATTTTGTATAATAAATAAAAGTAGTATTTAAGAATATAGATATTACCTAATAAGTAGAGGAGAAGCTTAAAAAACTTTAATAATATAAGTGTATTCTAGAGTATATATTATAGTTTAAATAACTGTTACAAAATATAGAGTAGAATAAGCTATCTTTAATATTTAGGTTTAAATAAAGATTAAAATTAAGTATTTAATATAAGTTAATTTAGATAAAGAAACTAAGGAAACTAGAAGGCCTAAAGAGACAAGTAATATAAGTAAATAATAATCTCTAAAAATAGAAGACGAATAAGTATAGAAAGTAACCTAGAAACTATAATAGTAGGGACTTTATAATACGAGATACTAATAAGAATAGTAAAAAGAAAGAGAAAGACTTTAAGTACTCTAACTATAATAAGCTAAGTTACTACGTAAAAGATTACTAATTAAAGAAGAAAGAATCTATATATTATAAATATAGGAAATTAGGATACTTTATAAAGAACTATAAGGAAAAAGATCTAGTAAAAGGAGCTTAGTTAAAGATAACTAAGGATAAGAAAGAAGTACCTAAAGTATAAGCTAAGCCCTAGGAGAAAGTAGTAGTAAATAGAGAATTATAGTATATAATACTTAATTAGACCTTTTATTATAATAATAACAACTATATATACTTTTCTAGTAAGTAAAGAGAAAGATAGTTTTTATAGAAGAATAAAGTAGTAGTAATAAAAGAAATAATTTAAGATTAGCTTAAAAAGATAATATATCTAAAGGACTTACTAATAAAAGATCTAGAAAGGGAAAAAGCTCTAGTACCCTTAATTACTATTAAAAGACTAATAGGTAATAAAGAAACTATAAAGATTACTACCTAAGAAGAAGAAAGTATTAAGTAATAAGTTAAAATTAAAGGTATAGAGTACGCCCTACTTTATAAAAGAAGCTATAATAGCTATATAATAATAGATATATTAGAATAAAATAAATATTAGTAGTTTATTTAGAAATACTTATAAGTTATAATTATAGAAGAAGTATATAAAGACTAAAAAATACGTTATCCTAAAGTAATAAAGTTTATAATATTCTTATAATATATAGAGTAATATATAGATATAGTAAGAAGAATACCTATAAAAAGAGAATAGTAGTACTTTATAAAAAAAACGTAATAGATTAATAAAGCCTATATTCTAAGTATACTAGTAGTATACTATATTTTAGTAAAAACAAGACCTTGTATAGACAAATACTAAGTAGGGGATAATAAGAGAATAAACCTAGAATATCTAGTACATTTTAAAGTATCCTAGGTATTATATTTAAATACTAACTACTATATATATAGAGAACTTAAGGTATAAAATTATATATAGCTAGTAAAAAAGAAAGGATATAATTATATAAAAGTAATTAAGAGTAAAGATATTAAGAGTTACGAAATTATTAAGATACCTAATAAAGAGTTTATATTAATTAGACTAAAAAAGAAATTATTCTAGAAATACGTCCTAGGGAAACTATAGTATAAATATACACAAGATAAGTACTTAAAATACAAAGACTAAAAGTATAAAGTAGAGTAGTAGCCTTAATAAAGTAGTAGATTTACGAAAAAGTTAAAAGAATAAAGGCTAAAAGGTATAATAGGCCTATATATTATAAAAAAAAGAACGTACTAAAGAAAGAAAGTATAAATTATAATTAATAGTAAAGCTATAAAGAGCTTTATATTAAAGAAGTTTATAGAAAACTAAAGAATAAAGTATACTACAAAGAAATACCTTTAATAACTAAGTATAATTAAAAGAAAACTATTCGAGAAACCTATATAGTTTAAGATAGTACTCTATATACTAGATTTAGAAAAGTTAAAGATTAAAAATATAGTTATAGACATAACAATAAATTATAATAAGTAAGATATAATATTAGGAATACTATAGTTATAGTAAACTAACCTAAGAATTATTAGAGAATAGAGAAAATTAGCTACTCTAAGTAAGATATATTAAAAGCTAATATAAGTATATATAAAAGAGAGTTCCTAGAAGAATATAAAAAATAAGAAAAGTAACTTATAGAACCTAATAAATACCTTCTAAAATAGTAGCTATAAGACTTATTAATTAACTTAGAGGAAGGTAAGAATATAGTCTAGAGTCTAGTATACTACAAGAATAAAGAAAAATCTAAGATTAAGTAAGCGTTTATTAAAAATATAATAAAGAAAAGATAGATATAAAACTCTTAATCTTTAGTAGAATATAGACTTATATTTATAGATAAGAAAGAAATAGATAATAAATAACTTTATGTAGATTTTAAGAATATTAATATAATTATAAATAAAAACTTATATACTTTACTATATATAGATAAAATACAAGATAGACTATAAAAGGCTTAAATCTTTATTGTAATAGGGTTACTAGAGTTAACTTCCTAATAGCCTCTATATTGTTAGTAGATTAAAAGTTAATAATAAAAGCTTGTATTGTAATTAGTAATAACTATAAATAATAGTTGATTTATGTGTACAATGTTAAGTATTAGCGTTCTAGGTTAGAAATTAGATTACTAATACTATCCTAACAATGCGCATCCTATTAACTATATACTTGTACTAATCTATTTGTACAACACTATAGATTACTACTAATCTATTTACACGTAACTATAGATTACTTTTAATCTATCTATACGTTATTATAGATTACTTTAATCTATTTAAACGTAATTATAGATTACTTTAATCTATTTGAACGTAATTATAGATTACTACTACATATCTTAATTGTAAGTAGTTTCCTAATTAAAGTTGTTACCCTACTCGTCCTATACTTTATTAGCACTCGAGTTAGGATTAAATAGTTCTATCTTAATTTCTCTTGTTATATTTGTAACACTATCTCCCCCTCTAAACAGGTTCTAGTTTATCTACCCTAGGGCTAGAGTTATTAACTTAGTTTCTTCGTTAATGTAGAGTTCCTTATCTTCCCTTATACCTACTAAGTCTACCTTCTATTATCTTTAATTAGCAGATCGTGAATTATATTATAGTATTACTATATTTCTTTGTTCTTATCACAAATCTTTAAATCCTCTTATAGAGTATATTTCTTTAAAATATAGTAAGGCCTATAAGGTATATATTTATGCTAATACTTATTTATCTTGTAACCTTTTAGGTGTATCTCTAGTAGAGTATAGGTTAACAATACTTATTCGTGCGTCTATACTTATTTGTAATAGAGAGAGCTATTAACTATACTTAAGATAAACAATCTAAATAGATTGCTAAGGCTAAAAAAGAACGTAATTAGATTCTAAGTATATAGGTAGAAAATTACGCTTGTCTAATTTATCTTTGTAAGACAAAGGCCTTAAATAATAAGAAGTATATTATGTAGGCTACCTTTATAGAGTCTAAGCTTAATTTTAAGGCTATTATAGAGTCTATTCCTATTACGTCTAGCGTTCTAATCGCCTCTCTATTTAGTAGTAGTAACGTTAATTTTTTTAGTTCGCCGCAAGGTGCTCTAGAGGGTTTTAATTTTAGAACTCCTCTAGTTTCTTAGGGTAATAAAGATTATCCTCTAGTTCCTATATTTCTTCCTATAGTTTACCTTTCTCGTCTATACCTATCTATTTTACTAGGTAGTAGTTTCTTCTATTGTAGAATTAGTACTATAAGATTTTTTTAACTTCTTATTCTTCTTATTCTCTATATATATCTACTTCGTATACTAGTAGTTCTACTTCTTGTAGTGCTTTTTCTAGTAGTGCTACGTAGAATATTAGGTATATCTTTATTTTACTTAGTAGTTTTAGCTTAAATATAACTAGTATAACTTTCTTCTTAACTTTGTATAGTCTTATTTTAACGTAATTAAGTTTTAAACTAGGTTGTTTACTTTTTACGTTTCTTCTAACTAACTATACTTTTTCTCTCTCTCTAAATTAGGGTCCTTCTTAGTATTTCTTGTTATAATATTTTGCTATTTAATTATATAGGAATTCTATATCCTATCTTAATTAGTTGTATATGTCTTTAAGTTTGTTAGCAAGGTTTTCTCCTCTTAGGGACTAGAATTCTATATTTCTTAGTGTTTAGTATACACTAAGGTTAAATCTATAATTTATAAAAAAAGGTAATACTCTTGTTACTATATTTTTTGCGCTATTGTATACTAACTGTACTATAGGTAGTAACTATACCTAATTGTTCTAGTTATAGTTAAGGTAATATCTTAAGTACTATTCTACTATCTAATTTATTCGTTCGGATTGTTTATCTATTTATAGGTAATATACTATAGATATTGTATATTTAACTCCTAATTGTACTATTATTGTTCCCTATAGTTTTAATATAAATCTTATATCTCTATCTATAATAATCTTGTCTAGAAGTCTATATTAGCTAACTATAGTTCCTAGGATCTAATATATAGTAACTTCTATTCTACTTTTCTCTTTATATAGCCTAAAATATAAGTATTTTATAAGTTTATCTACTATTGTTAGGATCTTGTTATATTTAACTCCTAATATTAGATCTTTAGACTTAGGTAGTTTTATAATAAAGTCTATTATAATAACTCTTTATAGTTATTTTAGTATTTTAACTAGTTGTAGTGTTCTATATAATACGTATCTACTATACTTATTTCTATAATATTCTATATAGTTTTGTAGTACTTCTATTACTAGTTATCTTACTTTTAGGATATAGTAATCCTATAGTAGTCTATCTAAGGTCTTGTTAATACCTTAGTGTCTATATACTAGTAATTTATAGAATTATTATATAAATTCTCTTTAGATTTTTCTTAGAATATATATTCTTCTATAGGCTTATACAAGTCCTTCTTAGATTTTTAGTTTCTTTGTTTCTTTAGATACTTTTTGCGTTATTTTCTAAATCTATTTATCTAGCTTACTACTCTTTCTTTTAAGTGTTGCGGCTATTTTAGGTATATTTAGGACTAAGTATCCTTCTTTATTCTTAACTAGAATTATACTAGTAGTGTTTATTTCTTCTTATAAATCTAGTCTTCTACTAAGGGCGTCTACTAGTTAGTTGTCTTTCCCTTTTATATGTACGATTTCTAAGTTAAATATTAATAAAAATTCCTACTATCTTATATAGCGTTATAACAAGTCCTTATTTATTATAAATCTTATAAGATTCTTATAGTCTATATAAACTTTTGTTTAGTATTTTACTCCTTGTAAGTATACTCTCTATTATTTAAATACTTTATAGATTGCTAGTATTTCTTTATTATAGATTAGGTAGTTAAGCTCTACTAGTTTTATTTTCTTATAGAAGTATTTAACTAAGTATTCTTATTTAGTTCTTAGGTCTTCCTGTATTAGTGTTATCTAGTAGACTAAGTTAGATATATCTATTTTTACTATTACTAGTAGGTTTAGGTTATATATTCTAATAACTAGATTTTCTATATACCTCTGTTTTATTTAGTTAAATACTTTTTCGCATTCCTTTATCTATTTAAATAGTATATCTTTCTTTATAAGGTTTATTAGTAGTTCTATTATTTCTAACTAATTAACTATTAACTTCCTATAGAAGTTTACTAGTCTATAAAACTATTGTACTTTATGTAAGTTTCTTAGTACTAGCTATTCTTAGATTGCTTTATTCTTGTTTAAGTTAATCCTAATCTTTCCTAGTTCTATAATAAATCCTAGGAAGTCTATTTCTTTTATATAGAATTTGCATTTCTTTATCTTAAGAAATAGTTTGTTTTCTACTAGCTTTTCTAGTACCTTGTGTACGTGTTGTATATATTCTTCCTCTATCTTAGAGAATATAAGGATGTTGTCTAGGTATACGAATATAAATATATCTAGGTATTCTCTTAGTACTATGTTAATTCTTTCTTAAAACGCTACTAGTACGTTTATAAGTCTAAATAGTATAACTAGGTATTTGTATAGTCTATATTATATTCTAAATGTAGTTTTCTATTTATCTTCTTTCTTAATTCTAATCTAATAGTAGGCGTTTTAGATATCTAGTTTTGTAAAGATCTTTACTTTTTGTAGCTTATCTTGTATTTTATCTATTTATAGTAAGAGATATTAGTTCTTACTTATAATTGCGTTAGTTTTTCTAAAATCTACGTAGGGTCTCTTATTATCTATTCTTTTCTTGTCTACGAATATAAGTCTATATACTACTAAGGATTTAGATTCTTATATCTATCCTTTCTTAATTATATTTTGTATAAACGTTCGTTTAATTTTTAATTCCTCTTCTATTTTTCTATATACTAAGCTCTATCCTACGTTTTTTCCTTCTTCTAGTTCTATCGCTAAGTCCTATAGCTAATATTCTAGAAGGTAGTCTTTAGGTTCTATAAGCTACTTTTCCTATTTTTTATATTCTTCTAGGAACTATCCTTTATATATACTTATATTGGCTTTTAATATATCTTTTTTAGGGTAGTTAATTTTCTCTATTCTCTAATTAATTCTTAGGTTAGTTAACTATAACTATAGTATACTTAATATTATATCTTGTTTATTGTTAATTATTGTTATATCTATAACTATATTTTTTATTGTTATCTCTTCTAGTTCTAGTGTAGAGAGAACTGTTTCGAACCTAATAGGTTCTTAGAATAGTTTTCCTTTAATCGTACTTAGTTATTAGGAGTATTTCTTTGTTATATAATACATTTCTTGTTTTTCTACAAACTTCTTTAATATAAAGTTCCTTATAGCTCTACTATTAATTATTAATTGTACTTTCTTTCTTTAGTATATACTTATCTTTGTAATATATAGGCCTCTTATACTTTCTAATCTTTTTTACTTAGGTAATTTTGTAAATTATCTATTTTTTTAGAGCTATAGCCCTACTTTAAGTGTATATTCTTTATGTTTAGGATATTTATTATATGTGTATTTGTACTATAGTCCTCTTTAGACATATTTCTTAGATAGTTTTAATCCTAGTCTTGCTACTACGTATCCTTCTTCTAGTATTACTTCCTATCCTTAGATATCTTCTACTAGAATTACTCTTATATAGTTATAGCCTCTTCTTCTTATAGGCTATACGTAGTTATTTACTTTAGAGTTCCTATATATAATATAGTTCTTGTCTAAGTATAATAACTATAATACTTTAAAATATACTAGGTGTTTTAGATATATTATTTTATTATCCCCTTCTTAGTATTTATCTTTTCTAGGTATATCTATAGTTAGGACGTAGTATACTACTAGTATTCTTAGTGTATAGGCTTTATTAATCTATTACGTCTTCTTTACAAGGAATTACTATTCTCTTTATATAAGTATTCTTCCTACTATAACTATATATTGTTTTATCTATTCTTAAAATAGAGTAAACTTTATTTCTTTAAGATTAGGTTCTTTCTAGTCTTTGTATACTTCCTCTATACTTATAACTAGTAAGTATTTCTAAATAAACTTCTATTATTTGTTTTGTTCCTCTATATCTATTGTTATACAGCTATTATAGCTATATATTGTTAACTAGGCGTATTCTATACCTCTTATATTAACCTATTTCTTACTTCCTTATAGTCCTTTAGAGAAAGCTGTAGTAGTCTCTTTATCTAGTGCCTATCCTTTAGCCTAGATTAATAGTGTCTAGAGTTCTTCCTCTTCTAAGTCTTCTATTAGTAGGCTTATTATATAAGCTATTTCCTCTAGCTACGCTTTTATTCTTTCTTTTATTGCTACTACTTTATTTTTCTATAGGAACTATCTTACCCCTTACTTACTAGAAAGATATATATAGTAGTCGTCTTTATAATAAAAGGTCTAATAGAGTATTATATATTGTATTTCTTTACTCCTAGCTACTTTCTCCTAAGGTTTAGCCTATACTTTTAGTACTTCCTTCTTACTCTTAGTTATTTTTAACTAGGTTTCTTTATCTTTCTTGTAGTTTTTACTTCTATAGTCTTTTACAAAATATCCTAGTTTTTTACATTTATAATATACTATATCTTTCTTCCTTTATAATTAGTAGTCTTTCGCGTAGTAGCTTTTCTTACTATAGTTAAAGTACGTAAAGTCTTTATTCTTCTTCTTTTTCTTGTCCTTGTTAGCGTTAAGGATTATAGTGTCTCTAGTATCCTAGTTTCTAGGTTAACTTCTATACTTGTTCTTCTTCTATTCTTAAAGATCGTTATTAATTTTATTACCTTTTATTTTAGGGCTTCTAGTGTCCTTAGTTTTTCTATATAAATTCTCTTGTATCGGATTTTCGCATTTAGTCTTTGTTTAAATCATAATATTAGGGCTAATTCGTTCTATTCTATGTTTTGTAATAGTTATTTAAATTATAATATATATTTAGGAATACTCTTAATTTATATAAGTCTTTTAAGTTTTTCTTTAGCTTATTAGGTAATATTAGTATCTCTAAACGCTGCTCTTATTTGTTTAGTAAAGTATTCGTAACTTCTAAAGATAGCTCTAGTTTCGTCCTTCTATATTATTAGGGCGTATATTATATAGTCTATCGAGTAAGGTTCGAACTATCTTATAGTAACTTCTTTAAGGTGTATTCTAATATATATTACCTTCTTCTCTTCTATATTAAAGTATAGTACTTATACATCTATCTAGAGTTATACTAATACTATAAAGGGTCTTAGTTTTTCCCTTATTCTATTAAATTTCTTAAGTATAGGTATCTTAGGTAGTTTTTTTATCGCGCTTATCTCTAGTCTTTAGGTAATTAGTTCTATCTAGTTCTAGCTTTTAATAATAGCTTTAATTTATACTTTATTCTACTTTAAATAATCTTGTAGTTCTTTGTTCTATACTTCTAAAGCATTAATTACTATCTTTATATTATCTTTTTCTAAGATTAGGTTGTTTATATAATTTCTAACTACGCTCTATACTATATTATCTAATTTATAACTACTTATAGGTGCCTTAGCTACTTGTTTAGTTAAACTTTCTACTATTGTATTAGCTAGACTATGCGCTACTTATGCTTTGCTTCTTCTAATAACTAAATTAGTAAGGTGTAATAGGGTTACTAGGGTTAACTTCTTAATAGCCTCTATATTATTAGTAGATTAAAAGTTAATAACAAAAGCTTGTATTATAATTAGCAATAACTATAAATAATAGTTAATTTATGTATATAATGTTAAGTATTAGCGTTCTAGGTTAGAGATTAGATTACTAATACTATCCTAATAATACGCATCTTATTAACTATATACTTGTACTAATCTATTTATACAACACTATAGATTACTACTAATCTATTTGCACGTAACTATAGATTGCTTTTAATCTATTTATACGTTATTATAAATTACTTTAATCTATTTGTATGTAATTATAGATTACTACTACGTGTCCTAATTGTAAGTAGTTTCCTAATTAAGGTCGTTACCCCGCTCGTCCTATGCTTCGTTAGCACTCGAGTTAGGATTAATTAGTTCTATCTCGATTTCTCTTGTTATATTCGTAACATTTATAATATTCGATATCTAGAACGTTTTCTATTAGATTAGAATTAATAAAAGTATTAAATAGAAAATAACGTGTTAAACGTAATATAAACTTTTTAAGTATATAGTTATACTCTTTAGATTAATAAATATACTAGTAGTATTCTAAGAAAGAATTAATATAGTCTTAAATAAGTACTTAGAAGTATTTATATTTATATACTTAGACAATATCTTTATATTCTTAGAATTAGAGGAAGAATACGTATAATATATATATAAAGTACTAGAAAGACTAGTAGAAATTAAATTATTCCTTAAGATAAGGAAATACAAATTCTATATAAAAGAAATAGACTTCTTTAGATTTATAATTAAACTAAGAAAAATATAGATTAACTTAAGTAAAATTAAGGTAATCTAGGAATAGCTAACACTAAAGAACTTATAAGAAGTATAATAGTTTTATTAGTTAGTAAATTATTATAGAAAGCTAATAGTAAGATAGTCTAAATTAATAGAACTACTAATAAAACTTATAAAGAAATATACGTAATTTAAATAAACTTTAGAATATAATAAACTATTTAACGAAATTAAATAAAAGTTTATAGAAAACCTAGTTATTAGAGTATATAACCTAGACCTACTAGTAATAGTAAAGATAAATATAATAAACTTTGTATATAGAATAGTACTAATACAAGAATACTAGGTTATAAAGTAAGACTACTTAGTTAAATACTTTTCTAAGAAGATAAAGCGAGTAGAGCTTAACTACCTAATCTATAATAAAGAAATACTAGTAATCTATAAAGTATTTAAGTAATAGAGAGTATACTTATAAAGAGTAAAGTATTAAATAAAGGTCTTTATAGACTATAAGAAATTTATAAGATTTATAATAAATAAAGACTTATTAAAATACTATATAAGATAGTAGAAATATTATTAATATTTAATATTAAGAGTATATATACTAAGAGTAAAGATAATTAATTTATAGACACCTTAAGTAGAAGACTAGATTTATAAGAAGAAGTAAATACTACTAGTATAGTTCTAGTTAAGAATAAGAAAGGATATTTAGTTCTAAATATACCTAGAATAGCTGTTATACTTAAGAGGAATAGTAGTACGCTAAATAAATAGATCTAGAAAGAAACGCAAAAGGCCTCTAAAGAAATAGAAAAACTTAAAATCTAAAAAGGACTTATAAAAGCTTATAGAAAAACGTACGTTCTAAGAAAAATATAAAGAAAGTTTATACAATAATTCTATAAACTACTAGTATATAGATACTAGGGTATTAATAAAATATTAGATAGGCTTCTAAGAGACTACTATATTATAAAAGTAAGATAACTAGTAATAGAAGTACTATAAGACTATATAGAATATTATAGAAATAAGTATAGTAAATATATACTATATAGAATACTATAACTAGTTAAAATACTAGAATAACTCTAGAGAGTTATTATAATAGATATTATTATAAAGTTACTTAAGTTAAAAGATTAAATATTAAAAATTAAATATAATAGAATCCTAATAATAGTAGATAAGCTTATAAAGTACTTATACTTTAAGCTATATAAAGAGAAAAGTAAGATAGAAGTTACTATATACTAAGTCCTAAAGACTATAGTTAGCTTATATAGTATTCTAAACAAGATTATTTTAGATAGAGATATTAGATTTATATTAAAATTATAAAGAATAATAATAGTATTATTAGAAATTAAATATTAAATATTAAGAGTATACTATCTATAAATAGATAGATAATTAGAACGTATAAATTAAATAGTAGAGCAATATATAAGATACTACCTTAACTATAACTAGAATAACTAGGTATAGTTACTACCTATAGTATAGCTAGTATATAATAGTATAAAGAATATAGTAATAAGAATATTACTTTTCTTTATAAACTATAGATTTAAGCCTAATATATACTAGATACTAAGATATAAAGTATTTTAGTCTCTAAGAAGAGAAAACTTTACTAATAAATTAAAAGAGATATATAATTAATTAAGATAAGATATAGAGTTCTTATAAGATTGTATAGTAAAGTACTATAATAAGAAGTACTAAAAAGAACCTTTATTTAAAAAAAGAGAAAAAGTATAGTTAATATAAAGAAATATTAAAAGTATACAATTAAGTTTAAAACTAGATTACGTAAATATAAAACTATATAAAGTAAAGAAGAAAGTTATACTTATTATATTTAAACTAAGACTACTATATAAGATAAAGATATACTTAATATTCTATATAGTACTACTAGAAATGTACTATAAGAAGTAGAACTACTAGTATACAAAGTAGATATATATAGAGAATAAGAAGACTAAAAAGTAAAAGAAATCTTATAATCTTAGTTCTATAATAAAAAGAATTACTATCTAGTAAAATAGATAGAAATAGATAAAAAAGGTAAACTATAGAAAGATATATAAGAACTAGAGGATAACTTTAGTTACTTTAAGAAACTAGAGAACTTCTAAAGTTAAAATCCTCTAAGCTACCTAGTAGTAAATAGAGAAGGTTCGCGCTACTAGCAATAGATAAAGAGGTATTAGACGCGCTTAATATAGTAGGAGCTAGAGTAACCTCTACTATAGCCTTAATGTTATAGTTGTAACAAGAGAAATCGAGATAGAACTAATTAGTCTAGACTTAAGTGCTAATAAAGTATAAAATAAGTAGGGTAACAACCTAGATTAGAAAATAAACTATAACCTAGACACGTAATATAAAGTAATCTATAATTACGTATAATAGTTTAGAGTAATCTATAATTACGTATAATAGTTTAGAGTAATCTATTATTACGTATAATAGTTTAGAGTAATCTATTATTACGTATAATAGATAAAAGTAATCTATAAGGGCGTATAATAGATAAATAGAAGTATATAATTAGTAGTAATATATATTATTAAGATAGTATTAGTAATCTAATCTCTAACTAAGAACGATAATATATTAACGTTAAGAGAATTATTTTATTATTTATAGTCTATTACTTAATTATAATACATACCTTTGTTATTAACTTCTAATCTACTATATAACTAAAGAAAAAAGTCGCTTATAGTTAATAATAGGCGAACCTATTATACTTAAAGTCTAGCTTAGATTCTAAAAGAGTAGACTATTTAATAAACTTCTTATTATTTAAGGCCTTTAACTTATAAAGACAAACTAAATAGGTATAATTCTCTACTTATATACTTAGAATCTAGTTATATTCTTTTTTAGCTTCTATAATTTATAATAATAGTTTTTCTTAAGTATAGTTAAAAGCTCTCTTTATTACAAATAAGTATAAATATATATATAAGTATCTTTAACTTATACTCTACTAGTAATATACCTAATAAGTTATAAGATAAGTAAGTATTAGTATAAATATACGTCTTATAAGCTTTACTATACTTTAAAGAAAGGTAAACTAGTAGAAAGTTTAAAGACTTATAATAAGAATAAGAGAATAATATAATACTATAGTATAATATATAATCTACTAACTATAAGTAATAAAAAGTAGACTTAGTAAGTATAGAGAGAGAGAATAAAGAACTTAATATTAATAAAGAAACTAGATTAATAACTTTAGCTCTAGGATAAGAAAATAAAAACTTACCTAAAGGGGAAAATAGTATTATAGGTGTAATAAGAGAAATTAAGATAGAACTAATTAGTCCTAACTTAAGTACTAATAAAGTATAAGATAAGTAGAGTAATAATCTAGATTAGGAAACAAACTATAACCTAAACACGTAATACTAAGTAATCTATAAAGACGCGTAATAGATTAGTAAAAGAATATAGTAGTAGCTACGTATATTATTAAGATAATATTAGTAATGTAATCTTTAGCTAAGAGCGATAATATCTTAATATTATAAGAATTATTCTATTATTTATAAGTTTATTACATAATTCCTATATATACTTTTGTTATTAGCTTTTAGTCTACTAATACTCTCTCTATTAAGCGCTTAGTATTTAATAACTAAGTAGCCTATTATACTACTACTATACTATAAACTTATAAGATACTAGTTTAAGAATTATTAAGCTTAACTTAAGTTATTAACTTAAGTATTAAGCTAAGTATTATATAATATATCTTAGAAAAGTACTAATCTTTTACTTTCTAGTAGCTTTTACTTAAGCTAAGTATTAACTTAAGTATTAAGTTAAGTATTGTAGAAAATATTAAAGTATTAAGCTAAGAACTAAGTCTAGTACTACCTTAATAAGCTTTTAAGTAATACTATAATTAGTATAAAAATAGATAGACTCTAAATAATTATTAACTCTTAAGAGTTAGTCTAATAGTTATACTAAGAATTAAACTTAAGATCTCTATAGTATAAATTAAAAAGTATTACTACTAGGCTATATAACTAAGAAATATTAACTAAAAAGATTTAAGAATAAAGTAATAAATAACTACTATATTATTACTTATATTATATAGCGATCTAATAATAATACTAAGAAGTAATACTAACTATATAGTATAGATAATTTAACTATACGCTAGATACCTAGTATATTATTAGATTTAATAGGTATAAAATTAATAGATATAAACTTAAGAAAGAAAAGAGTTAATTAATTAATTACTATATATCTACACTATAATAGTCTTAGCTAGGTCTCTTAAAGTAGTAGTAAGCTAAATCCTTAGTACTTATTCTATAAAGTTACTAGTTTCTTTATTATAATAGTTAAATAAACGTAGTCTATCTTTTTATATATAAGATCCTTTATTTAATTACTTTATTTATAAAAGTTAAGGCTACAATCTTTATAGCTATAGTAAAGTTAGTAGCATAGTAATTATTATACTAATATACTAAACTAATTAGCTTACTATACTAGCTTAGGCGAGCTAATTAATAGATTCTAAGTATACCTAGAATCTATTACACTTCTCTATATATATACTATAGCGTATCTAATTATATATATAATTAAATAACTAATTATATATTACGTTTCTAATTATATAACTTATATAATATACTCTTTTAAGAAAGTAACTTATTAGTAAACTATATATTTATAAGATAAGTATAAGATTATTAAAGAAGTCCTAGATTATATTAAGAGGTACTTTATATATTATTTAGTATTCTATTACTTCTATTAGTCTAAGCTAATTTAAGAAGAATTTTTATTTATATTATAGTAGTAATAGAAGAACTATAGATAGAGCTAATAAGATTTATATTAGAAAGACTAGATCTATACAATCTATAGGCGTATTAACTTAATTAGGAAATAAAATATAACTTATATACGTAAGATAATCTATAATCTACTAATCTTAGTAATAATAAATTAATAGAATAAGTAAAGTAAATAGATATATAAAGATATATAACGATAATATACTACTAAGCTAATCTAGATAAAAAGGAGCTAATAGCTTGTTAAGCTATTATAGTAGTATATAATATATATACTAGTTATTATTACTTAAAGTTCTACTAAGTTATATATAGGGGAATATACAAGCTAATAGAGCTAGTAATACTAGTTACTTAGCTTAGTAGAGCTTATAGATAGCGCTTAGCGTACCCTAATAGCTCTCTACTCTAGACCTCTTATAAGATATATATTAGTAAAATAGTATTAGTAATCTAATCTCTAACTAAGAATAATAATACTTTAATATTACCTATTAGGAATTATCTATTATTTATAGTTTATTACTTAATTACTATTTAAACTTTAGATATTAGTTTCTAATTTACTAAACTCTCCTCTTAGGACTTTAAATAGTTATTAACTTAGAGCTCTATTATACTTTATTAAATTAGCTATTAAGAGAAGTAAAGCGTAAGTAGCGTATAGTCTAAGCTAATATAATAGTAGAAGGTTTAACTATAAAAAGAAGTAAAGGCCGATTAAGTAGTTATAAGTTAGATATAACTTACTAGAGAGTAGTTAAAACATATTTAAATAAACTTATTATAGACAAAGAGAATATATAAAGTATAATTAATATTCTAACAAGGTAGAATATAGAACTACAAGAGTATATTAAGTAAAATAAAGCTTATATTAAGGCTATTATAGCTAGATATAACTAAATAGAAGTAGTTGCTAAATAATTAGAGCTAAGTATAATAAAGAAGCTACCTAAACTACTTAAACTAAAGAAGTTTAATAGAATAAAGAAGAAACTAAAACTCTTTTTAGTTACTATACTACTTTAGATAGACGTTTAAGTATTATACTTTAATACTAACGAAAAAAAAGTTACTTATATAAGAATATACTTTAAAGAAAGTATAATAAAATAGTTTTAACCTTTCTAGATAGACTACTAATTTTATATACCTAGAATAAAAAAAGTTAAAACTATAACTATTGTTAGAAGTTATAAATACTCTATACGTAAAATAAAAGTAGTATTTAAAGATATTAATATTACCTAATAAGCTAAAGAATAGCTTAAAAAGCTAAGATAGTATAATAGTATCCTAGAATTTATATTATAGTTTAAATAACTATTATAAAATATAGACTAGAATAAGCTATCTTTAATAGTAAAGTTTAAATAAGGATTAAAGTTAAGTATCTAATACAAGTTAATTTAAATAGAGAAGCTAAAGATACTAGAAGTTCTAACAAGATAGGTAATATAAGTTAATTATAACCTCTAAGAATAGAGAATAAATAAGTCTAGAGAACTACTAAGTAGCTATAATAGTAGAGATTCTATAGTACTAGACTCTAATAATTATAATAGTAATAGGATAAAATTAGATAGAACTAATTAGCCCTATAATAGAAGATAACAACGTATATAACTTATAAGATAACAAGCTTAATTAAGAAGCTAATTATAATAGAGATACGTAATAACTATATAACTTTATAATCTTAGTAAATATAAAGCTATAAAGCTAGCTTTATAACTTCGTAAAAACTAAAATAATAAAGTAATAAAGTACTAAGAGGGTACTAAGTATATAGTTAGTAAAGATAACTATTAGTAGGATAGTATTAGTAATTCTAATCTCTAACTAAGAGTGATAATATTTAATATCGCGAGAATTATTCTATTGTTTATATAGCTTATTATACAATTACCTTTATACTTAAAGTTACTAACTCTTAATCTACTATACTCCTCCTTAGAGAGGGTTACTTATAGTTAATAATAGGTAGCCCTATTATACTTTACTAATCTAGTTATTAAGAGAAGTAAAGTATAAGTAGCGTATAGTCTAAGCTAATATAATAGTAGAAAGTATAACTAAGAGAGGAGGTAAAGTACTCCTAAGTAGTTATAAGTTAGATAACACTAACTAGGTAGTAGTTAAAATAAATATAAATAACCTAATTACTAACAAAGAGAGTATATAACTATTAATTAATACTCTAACTACGTAGAATAAAGAACTACAAGATTATATTAAATAAAATAAAGCTTATATTAAGGCTATTATAGTAAGATAGAAATAAATAGAGTAAATTACTTAAAGACTAGAACTTAGCGTAATAAAGAAGCTACTTAAGATACTAGTACTTAAGAAGTTTAATAGAATAAGAAAGAAACTAAAACTTTTCTTAGTAGTAGTATAACTCTAGATAAACGTATAGGTAACACCCTTTAATATAGAAGAAAAGAAAGTAGTATATATTAAATTATACTCTAAAGAATATATAATAAGATAGTTTAAACCCTATTAGATAGACTATATATTACGTACTCTAGGAATAAAAAAAGATAAGATAATAGCTATCTTTAGAAGTTATAAATACTTTATATAATAAATAAAACTAGTATTTAGAGATATAGATATTACTTAATAAGTAGAAGAAAAGCTTAAGAAGCTTAGGTAATATAAGAGTATTCTAGAATATATATTATAGTTTAAACAACTTTTACAAAATATAGAAGAGAATAAGCTATCTCTAATATTAAGATTTAAATAAGGACTAAAGTTAAATATTTAGTATAAGTTAATCTAAATAGAGAAACTAAAGATACTAGAAGCTCTAAAAAGATAGGTAATATAAGTAGATAATAATCTCTAAGAATAGAAGATAAATAAATATAGAAGATAACCTAGTAACTATAATAGTAAGGACCCTATAATCTTTAACGTAAATAAAGATAATAAGAAGAAGAAAAACAAAGACTTTATATACTTTAACTATAGTAAGAAAGGCTACTATATTAAAGACTATTAGTTAAAAAAAAAGATATAGTATATTATAAATATAAGAAACTAGGACACTTTATAAAAGACTATAGAAGAAAAGACTTAAAAAAAAAGCCTAGTTAAAAATAACTAAAGATAAAAAGAAAGCACTAAAAGTATAAGCTAAGCTTTAAGAGAAGGTAGTAGTAAATAGAGAATTATAGTACGTAATACTTAATTAGATTTTTTATAATAATAATAACTACTATATATTCTTTTTAAGTAAGTAAAGAGAAAGATAGTTCTTATAGAAGAGAAGAGTAGTAGTAATATAATAAAGAACCTAAGTATAGCTTAAAGAAATAATATATATAATAGACCTACTAATAGAAGACTTAGAAGAAAGAGAACTCTAGACCCTATTAATTACTACTAAAGGACTAGTAAGAAATAAAGAGACTACTATAGTTACTTCTAAAGAACTATAAATTAATAAAAGATAAGTTATTATAAAAAGTATAGAGTATACCCTACTAGATATAAATAGCTATAATAGCTATAGTATAGAAAGTATAGAAGAACCTATTATATAATAGTAATTTATTTAGAAATACTTACTAGTTATAATTATAGAAGAAGCGTATAAAGACTAGAAAATATATAATCCTAAGAATATAAAGTTTATAGTATTCTAATAATAGATAGAGTAATATACTATTATAGTTAGAAGAATACTAATATAAAGAGAATAGTAAGATCTTATAAAAAAGATAAGATAGATAAATAAAGCCTATATACTTAGTAAATTAGGAGTATACTATATTTTAGTAGAAATATTACTTAGTTAAGATAAATACTAGAAAGGAGATAATAAAAAGATTAACCTAGAATATCTAGTAATATAGTTTATAAGTAAGTTACGCGTATAAGTAAGTTATATACTTTACTAACTTTACGTACCTCTTTAAGTATATAACTTAATAACGTAGTAGAGTAGAGAGTATATATTTATATAATAAATTAAGTAGTAGCTTCTCTATCTTTCTTATATATATATACGTTATACCTAGTCTCTTTATACTTCTTATAGCGTATATAAGCCTAGTAACTTAAGGTTAAATACTATATACTCTAACGCTATTTATAATTAATCTAGTAATTAGCTTCTAGTTTAGTAATTATATTCTCTCCTTATCCCTTTATTAAAACTCCTTTTATCTAATTTAAAACAAGTTATAGTAGATTAATAAAAAGGCTTTTATATAATAGCTATATAAAGACCTTATTAGAATTACATACTAAGGCTTTTAGAAAAGCCTTATTTTAGATTAATTACTTAGAACGTAAAGGTACTAGGTATAAATTAAAAGGATTAATTCTATTATCTATCTCTAGCCCTATAATCTATCTATATATCTACGCTATAGTAGTCTTAGCTAAGTTTCTTAAGATACTAGCAAGCTAGATCCTTAGTACTTATTCGATTAAGATACTAGCTCCTTTCTTATATTAGTTATACTAATATAGTCTACTTCTTTGTATATAAAATCTTTTATTTAATTCTTTTACTTATAAAAGTTAAGGCTATAATCCTTTTAGCTATAGTAAGGATAGTAGGTTAATAATTATTATACTTATACGCTAAGCTAATTAGATTACGTATATACTATTACGTATCTTATTATATATCTAATCGTATATCTAATTACGCGTCTAATTATATAATTTATCTAATAACTTTTTTCTAAATTAACTTCTTTTTTTATAATTTACACTTACTAGCTACTTTATTAGCTTTCTTAAGACTAGAGATCTAATAATATATTAACTTAGCTTCTAGTATTATTCTATAAGCTCTATTTTAAAGTTAATTAATTGTATTAATAATTAATAGTAGTAATAAGCTTATATACTAGCGTATACGCTAACGTATAAGTATTAACTAAGCTTTTAGCTTACGTATATTACTTAGTATATAAGCTACCTAAAGAGCTTCTAGTAGAGTAGCTAAAGTAGCTAGAGTAGCTAAAGTAGGCGTATAGAGTTAAATATTAAGTCTTAAAGTAACTACTTCTAGCTAAAGTAGAATAATACTAGTAGCTTAAAAAGCTAAATAAATATTTACTTTTATAAAGGCCTAGTTAAAGGCTACGTAGAAAGTAAGTAGAAATTTAAGTTTAGTAATATAATATAAAGATAATATACTACTAAGCTAATTTAGATAAAAAGGAGCTAATAGCTAGTAAAGTTATTATAGTAGTATATAATATATATACTAGTTATTATTACTTAAAGTTCTTTAAACTTACTTAGAACTTACTTAAAGTTATACTAAGTTGTATATAAGAGAATATACTAGCTAATAGAGCTAGTAATACTAGTTACTTAGCCTAGTAGAGCTCGTTAATAGCGCTAAGCGTACTCTAATAGCTTTCTACTCTAGACTTCTTATACTTCTAGAATATAAGCTATAGGACTTAGTAATAGACTTAGAAAAAGTAAAGAACGTAGGTTAAAGCCTAGTCTGTTAAAAGACAAAAAAAAAATAAAGATTAAATAAATATTTATTAAAAACGCAATATAGAAAACAAAAAATAAAAATCTTAAGATTTAGTAGTATATAAACTTATATTTATAGACAAGAAAAATATAAATAGTTAGAGAATTTACGTAGACTTTAAAAGAATAAAAATAATTATAAGTAAAAATTAATAATTTTTACTATATATAGATAATATAAAAGATAAGCTATAAAGACTAGAAATCTTTATAAAACTAGATATTTATAACGATAATTATTAGCTTAGGAGTAAAAAAAAAAAAAAAAAAAGAAAATAGTATTCTAAATACAATATAGACTATTTAAATATATAGTTATACTCTTTAGATTAATAAATACACTAGTAGTATTTTAGGAAAGAATTAATATAGTTATAAGAGAGTACCTTAATATATTTATATTTATATTATTAGATAATATTCTAATATTCTTAAAATTAAAAGGAAAATACGTTTAGTTATTAGATTTAATAGTTATAAAATTAATAGATATAAACTTAAGTAAGTAAAGAGTTAATTAATTCTACTCTTTATTGCTATCCTTGCGCTTTATCTAAATATCTATAATATAGTAGTTTTAGTAAGGTCTCTTAAGATAGTAGTAAGCTAAATCCTTAATTGTTGCGAGATACGAGCTTAGGAATAAGTAGGAGATAATTATTAATTAAAGAGCTATCTAAGCTAAGCTACTTATATATAGTAGAGTAGCTTAAATAGCTTATATAGCTTACTTACTACTATAAGCTTACCTAAATTATATAGAGCGAAGCTCTAACTTATAATATACTCCCTAGGTAAGCTACGTAGTAGAGCTATTTAATAAGTTTTGTAGTAGTTATCTAAACTTAGTTAAAAATACCTTTACCTACGATTCTATTTGTTTTAGGCTTATACGCAGGTGCTAAGCGCTTATACGCTACGCGTAGTATATTTAGAGTTTTCTTAGCCTTATAAACTCTTTAGTAACTATTATTATAGCTATTATAAGTTGCTATTTTTAAAGCTTTTAAAGCTTACTTTTTATATTAGTAATTATTATACTAACTTATTCTTATAGAGTAAAGCTAAGAAAGCTACTTATGCTTATATATCTTGCTCTTATACTACCTCTAAAGCTGCTACTACTACTACTACTACTACTACTACTACTACTAAGAAGAAGAAGAAGCGCACTAAAAAGACTCTAGTACTATAGACGCCTTTACTCCTACCCTCTTATACCTCTTCTTCTAAGGGGGTTATAGGTACTCTCTATAAGGAGCCCTACCTCTACTATACTTGTAGCGCGTTAGTAGGCTACTCTAATAGGAGCTACTATAACTCTCTTAAGGAGGAGGTTTAGCGTTATATACGCTATACTACTAGTAGCTACAGCTACATTCCTATATAAGTTAATTTAAAAATTTTACTCTAGCTCTTTAATTTACTACTTTAAGAGCTACTCTAGCTCTTTATCTAATATTAGTTAACTAACTTGTATTGTAGCCCTAAGATTACTCGCTACGCTACTATTACCTTTATTACTACTTAGGCCTATAAGGCTCTAGAGAGGGAGCTTAAGGCTCTCTAAAAGACTTTCTATATACTACTTAGTAAGGTTATAGAGGAGACTCTAGGTCTTTAGACTCTTCTACTACCCCTACCTCTACCTCTACCTTAGCCTACGCCTATACCTGCGCCTACTACTACTACTACTCTTACCTCTACTTATAATCTTACTACTACTACGCTCGCTAACGCTGCCTTTACAATAGAGGCTATTACTACTTTACTAGCTAGGGACGCTTAAGCTAAAGAGGCTTTTACGTGTTATCTACGCGTAAGAGCACTTTTTAATAAGTTTGTTAATTTTATATTTTAAATAGATACCTTATTTTAAGCTTAGCTCTAAGCTTTAGCTCTACGCTTTAGCGCTTTAATTTAAAGACTTCTTTATAGCTCTATACTCTACTTTTATAATTCTTATAACTTAAGCTTAGCTTATATATCCTTAAGGTTAAGGTAAGCTTTAAATCTCTTAAACTACTACTCTAGGAGGTGCTTAGTTAGGCTATCTACTAGTATCTCGCTTATTAGTATATAAGAGACTTAAAATAAGCCTCTAGCGTACTCTTATCTTAGCTACATATTCTATATATCTACGTAACGTAAGCGCGTTGTTACTCTCTTATTTTTACCTACGACAAGTCTAATTATTTGCTAATTATTGTAGAAGATTATCTAAGTAGCTCCTAGGTCTAATATAAGCTCTTAAAAGAGCCTTTTTAGTACTATTACCTCTTTGCTTATATACTTAAGCGCAAGTAGCTTAGCTTTAGTAGTAGAGGTAGTTACTATAGCTTGTTGCGCTACCTTTTATATTACTACTCTACTAAAGAGTATTACAATGTAGCTATAAGATAAGTAGCGCGTTACTAGATTATTAGTAAACGACGCGTCTCTGTATATAAGTAGCTTAGTGTCTCGCTGCTTACTATCTCGCTGCTTACTATCTTACTACTAGCTATCTTGCTACTTGCTATACTAGACTAATAGGTACTAAGTTCTATACAAGTAAACAATAACTTGGTTTACTACTTTAAGATACTTTTAGCTTGGATTTGTAAGATATTAAGAGAGCTTAGTAGCTACAAATGCGACGTCTAGTCGCACTATTATTACTATATACAAGATAGATCCTACTTACTCTTAGTAGTCCTTAATTTTACGCTTTAAGGCCTTTCCTTTACTTAGCTGCAGCTCTTTTACTAGTAATAGAGTTGCTAGAAAGCTTGTAGAGCTTGTAAGATTAAACTTTTTTACTATCTTATTAATATACTTATTGTAGACGAGCGTAATAGTTCTATCTAGCTAACTCCGTATTACTCGTACGCCTAGGAACTAGCTTACTAGGCCTTTGTCTTCTATATTATAGGCTCGTTTAATTCTCTTAATAATTTAGCGAGCTTCTAATTAGTAGATTTTGTAATATATTACTAATATATTGTTAACGTAGAAGAGAAGGAGTATTTTACGCTCCTTATTATAGAATAAGTACGGCCCTTCCCTTAAGACCATAAGACTAGCTTGTTTAAGCGTTCTTAAGAGCTCTTTATACTAGAAGAGTGGTAAGTCTTTAAGGCTATATAGCGCTCGATTAAGCTTAACGCACTTGCTAGCTACTTTGAACTTATCTAGGAGCTCGTAGATAACTGCTAGTTGATAATCTCTGTGTACGTAGAGGAAAGCTCTAATAACGTTATACTAAGCTACTTCTAGGTCGAACTTAGCTGTAATTGCTATTGCGGTTTGAAATAAGCGCGCTGCTAACGTAGTAGCGTAAGTTAATTGTATTAAATTAATTATTTAGAAGTCTCTACGCACTACAATCTAAGCTTTACACTTAAGAAAGTAGCTATCTTAGTTAAGTTTGTATGTAAAAACCTACTTTAGAGGTAGTAGCTAATCGCTCGATTGCGAGCGCTCTATCTCTTCCTAGGTGCTAGCTACTAGTAGCGTATTAATCTCTTTCTAAGCTACTTGTTTAAAGAGCTGCCTATACAAGTGCGTATATAAGTACTTCTAATTTTATAGTAGTAGCAAGAGCTTATCTTAATATAGATAAGCTTGTAGTTGTAGCTTAAGCTAAGTAGCTACTACGATTATAGTATTTACTACAGCGAGCTCTATATTTAGGTTACGGTCTATTAGTACTTATAAGAGTAGCTCGTCTAGTATACTACTCTATTTACTCTACTTAGGTTTATATAATAATAAGTAAGCGCTCGAGCTTCTAGCGCTATCGTCTAGCTTATTGTTTTAGAGTCTTTAGCTTAATCGCGTTAGCGCTAGCTATTACTAGCGTATACGCTACTAATAAGCTCCGACTATATTATTTAGAGCTATATAAGATGTAGCTACTTAATAAGGGATAGTATCTGCTTTATTTAGAGCTATAGAAGCTATAGCTACTTAAGGAGAGGTAGTTCGATAAGTAGCAGTTCTATTCGAACTCTTATCTATCGGCTACTCTAAGGCGCTCGCTTCTCTAGTTAATTGTAATTTCTAGGAGCTTTTAGATACTTCGCTGTGTTAATTTCTATAATTAATATTAGCACCTATATACTAAACTCCTCTAGGTTTAGGTATTTGCTCTAGAGTTCAAAAGCTACTAAGCTTAGGTTACTCTATATAGATTCTATGTAGTTTGCTAGCTAAGCTTACTACCTATATAGGGTTTACTCCTTGTTCTACTAAGATAGCTAGCTAGCTAGCTTAGCTTTTAGTATTACGTAGAGCTCTACCCCCTAGATTCTACTCTAGGTACTCGCCTTACTAGTAGCTTTCTAGGATTTAAGCTGCTTTGCAGAGCTAGTTATATATATTATCCTAGGTCTCTTTTGTATTGCGCGTTACGTCTTTATATAACACGTTAATAAGTTTTTAAATCTCTAGCTTTAGGAGCTCTTAATAAGCTTTACTCCTCTTGTTGTAGAAGAGCTACTTATTAAATGTTACGTTGCGCATTATAATTACCTAATCTAATTCTAGGACCTATATCCTATATATATTAGATACTCTATATCTTACTAGATATCTAATATAGCCCTAAGGGCTTATTTTAAAGCCTCTCTTGTTGCGCCTAGCTACTTACTCCTTATTAAGTAGATATACGTAGTAGCTATAAGCGTATACTCTACTCTAATCTAGCTAAAGGTCTACTGTAGTAGCTCTTACTTACTTAAGCTAATAGTATCTAAAGTACTATCTAAACTAGCTATTAAGCACTATATTAGGAGCTTATATATTATAAGCGCAGCTTAGGCTTATATTATATAGCTACGTAGCTACCTCTACTATCTCTAGCTAGAGCCTTTCTAGTAGGTTAGCGCTTATCCTTATCTTAATTACTTTTGTTATTATTTCTTAACTAGCTCTCTTAGCTCCTCTATTTAGCTTATACGTATATACTAGAGTACTCTTAACTATAATCTCTTCTTATTTAGCCTAAATCTAGAAGCGCGTCTTACCTCTCTATAGGAGCGTTACTACTTTATTATCTTACTAGAGTATACACGTATAGAGCTTATAGCGCGTTAGTAGTAGCTTTATAAAGCTTTTAAATACTCTTATTATCTTTTAGAGTATTTTACCTTATAATAGGTAGGTATAGAGCTTACTACTATACTTATACTTAAGTAGTATAGTCTAAACTTCTCTAAAGTAGCTAGTAGGTATATTAAATAGGTCTTACGCTACTCGCTAGTATAGGCGTAGGGCTCTCTCTCTAGGCTACCTTAAGATAACTTACTTAGCGTAAGCTATTAAGTAATACTCGCACTTAATGCGCGCTATCCTATTAATACGTACGTTTCTTGCGCTCGTTACTAGCGCTCGTAGTGCTTCTAGTCCGAGATAACTAGCTCTAGCGTACTAGAGCTCTTCTAAGTTGCTTCTAGGCGTTATGCGCTATAAGTTAAGCTATTAATTAACTTAATTGCCTTAAGTTACGCTTATAATAGTTAGATAAAACGCAATAGGCTTATATTTAATAAAAGTAAGATTATGTTTACGCATTAGCGTCGCTAGTATAATACTCTCTACTAGCGTTCTTACTCTTAGAGTTGCGTTAAAACCTTAATACTAGGCTCTAGCTTACTATAATTAAGCTTTAGATACTATATTAATATAAAATCCTTTAACTACTACTACTTTATAAAGCACGAGATTCTCTATACGCTTACTACAAGCTCTATTTAGAGCGTTCTTAAAGACTTAAGTACTTTTACTAAGTATTAGAAACGCTTATATACCTACCTCTACGTAGCTTACGCTTTTTACTCTTATAAAGGAGCCTAGTTCTATAAGACTTATTAAGTTAACTAAGTAGAGAGTAGCTCTATTATTAAGTATAGTACTCTTAGAGAGTAGGTAAGCGTTAAAATCTAGTGTTAAGTAGGCTCTAGGTGCTAGCTTAATAAGTTTACCTAAGTTAATAAGTATGCCTAGGTTAATAAGTACTGCGTTTAGCTAGCCTAGGTAGACTAGAGCCTTTAATTTAACTAACTCTAAGCTAGCTTTAACTAGTTCCTACAAGGGACTAGCCTACTTTTAAGTTACTAAGGTTTTAACTACTACAAAGCGCGGCTTATCTAAACAAGCCTATATTTTTACCTTTCTATTATCGTCTATTTTAAATAGATTACTAGTAAGCGCTACTTATACCTATCTATAATCTTGTAGCTTCTAGTAGTAAGCTTAGCTATATAGGTAGTTGTATTTTAAGTTAGTACTTAAGCTTAAGCTTAGCTTAGATCCTCTAAACGTTGTAAATACGCTAGCTCCTTAATTAGT
>JALNQF010000437.1:0-30342 GCA_028456385.1 Ophiosphaerella korrae | reverse complement strand
TATAAGTATAAGTAGCTTTCTTAGCTTTACTTTATAAGAATAAGTTAGTATAATAATTACTAATATAAAAAGTAAGCTTTAAAAGCTTTAAAAATAGTAACTTATAATAGCTATAATAATAGTTACTAAAAAGTTTATAAAGCTAAAAAAACTCTAAATATACTATATATAGTATATAAGCGCTTAGTACTTACGTATAAGCTTAAAATAAATAGAATTATAAGTAAAGTTATTTTTAACTAAGTTTAAATAACTACTATAATACTTATTAAATAGCTCTACTACGTAGCTTACCTAAAGAGTATATTATAAGTTAGAGCTCTACTCTATATAATTTAAGTAAGCCTATAGTAGTAAGTAAGCTATATAAGCTATTTAAGCTACTTTACTATATATAAGTAGCCTAGCTTAGATAGCTCTTTAATTAATAATTATCTCTTACTTATTTTTAAGCTTATATCTTATAATAGATATATTTAAACTATTAATAGAGGGAAGTTAAGCCTATATACTAGCTTACCTATCTTTTTATTAATTAAAAATAGTCTAAGATATTATATATTAAATTTCTTAGATAGGTAGTAAGTAGTAATATTTTTTAATTTTAATATTACTTCCTTACCTTTAGTAAAGTACTTATTTTTTCTTTTTATATTATACTATTTTTTATTATAAGACTAGGTATACTAGAGACTTACTTTTACTACTTTTTATATTTTAGCCTATTAATTAAGGCGTCCTATAACTTACTACCTAAGTACTAGAACTTTTCTATATATATTCTATTAGGAGTCTAGTTACCTTAGTTAATATTTATTAGGAACGCTATTAAATCCTTTAAGATCTATACTAAATACTACGCGTATAAGGCTTTAGCTATATACTAAATACTTTTTTAAATTATAAGTATACTCTATATATAAAAGTAATAATACCTAGTTATTTTACTAGTAATTTATATAGATCCTTAAGTACGTTTCTAATTCTTAGTTCTACTTTTTAGTTTACTTATCTATCTATAAGTAAAAAGCTATACTTAATTAATAATTAATTTTAAAGTAATAGTATATATTAGACTAGAATTAGCTTATAAAGATAGACCCTCTATCTAATAATAAGGTATCTAGGAGACCTTACTTTAAAAAGTATTAATTTATTAATAAATTAGCTACTTTTTATACTATAATTATTTTACTTATAGAAAAGTATTAGACGTACTTTATAAACTAGTCTATAAGTACTAGAATTAAGTTAAACTTATTCTCTTTTATATCTTTTAAAACTAGTAAGTCTATTATAAAGTCTAATAAAAAGTAATACTATACTATTATAGGTACTAGTAGTAGTACTAGTATTTCCTAGGGTTTATACTTTTAAATCTTATTTAATTAATATATAAGATATCTCTTAATATAGTTATAAATATCTAGGAGAAAATATAGCTAATAATACTTACGCTTTAGTAAGTCTATAGTTTTATTAGTCTTATAGTAGCTACCTATTAAGTTATTATAGTTTTTTTATAAGATATTTTAGTAGAAAGCTTTATTATTAAGAATTTATACTTTCTTACTCTTACGTAAGATACTACTAAGGTTAAACTCCTAGTTATAGTTACTTTTCTTTACTCTACTTACTCTTTAGAGGCTCTCTACTATATATATAAAATAAGCTATATTTTTTTCTTATACTTAATAGATAAACTCTATAAAGTAATTTAGAATTTCTAGAGTATAAGTATCTTTATCTTATATTACTTTATACGTAAAACTATTTAAAAATAAAATACTATATATTATAGCTCTTATAAGCTCTTCTATAACTTTATAAGTTTACTTAGCTTTAGATATAATACTTCTTACTTTATTACTATTAATAGTAGTAGAAAAAGGTATACCTAATAGTAATATATTACTAGGTTCTAATATCTAGTTAGAAAATTCTATTTTAGGTATATTAGCCTTTTTAAAGGTTTAATAAGTCTCTATAAAGTTTTCTTTAGAGTAGTTTTATTTTAATACTTTCTAAAAATAGGTATTTAAAGCTCTAGACTTCTAGATAGCTTAGATCTAAAGCTTCTAGTATAGCGTTAGTAATATTATATTACGTAATACTTACTACTCTCTAATAAGAATACCTTTTATATAGTTAGGTTACTTTAAAGGCTTATTTACTAGGTTCTCTTATCTTAGTTTATATTTAACTTTAAAATTAAACCTTATAAGCTTTTCTACTTAGTAAGCTTACTTAGAAGAAAGTTTTTTAGTACTTATAAAGTACTATAGATTATTATAATTAGAAAGTACTTAGATTATTAATAGAGTATATTTAAGATAGTATTACTATATTTTAAATATTTTAACTATAGTACTTAACTCCTTATTATATATATACTATCTTAAAGAAAGTCCTAAGAACTTCTTACTCTAAAACGCTACTAGTTTCTAATAGTAATTAGTTACTAACTCTACTATATAAAGCTAAAGAAAGATTACTACTATAGTAAACTCTAATACGTCTATTATAACTATTAAGTCTTTTATTAAGTTAAAGTACTATAAGACTAAAAAGTTTAAAAATTTCTTCTTTAATTAAAAGAATACTAATTAAATATTATTAAGCTAACTCTATAGTTTATACTAGTAAGTAAAGCTTTTCTTTATTTTCTTATATTTTACTTTAATTAGCTTACTTTTAGAACCTTACTAGGTTAGTAGTAGAGCCTATATAGTAGTTATATAGTCTACTAAGAGTTTAACTATTTTAGAGTATTTATATATAAACCTTTTATAGAAGTTAGTAAACTTAAAAAAGACTTAAATATCTTTATAGCTCTTTAGTTCTAGCTACTCTTTAATAGTTTTTACTCTTACTAGGTCTATTACTACTTTTTCTAAAGTAATAATATAGCCTAAGAACTTAACTAATTTAGTATTAAAGGTATATTTACTTACTTTATAGTAAAGTCTCTATTTAATAAGTCTATCTAGTACTTCTTTAATATAAGTAATATAATCCTCTTTATTTTTAGAGTATATAAGGATATTATCTAAGTAGATAACGTAGATATAGTTTACTAGCCCTCTAAGGGTATAGTAGATATAGGACTAAAAGGTTATAAGTATATTTACTAAACTAAATAGTATAACAAGATATTTAAAATAACTATATCTTGTTTTAAATACTATCTTCTACTTATTACTTTTTCTAATACGTAGCCTATAATAGGCGTTATAAAAGTTAAGCTTTAAAAAGATTTTTACTTTTAATAGTTAATCTAATATCTTACTAATAAAAAAGATTAAGTATTTATCTTTAATTATAATTTTATTTAAGCTTCTATAGTTTACGTAAAGATAAAAAGTACTATTTAACTTTAAGATAAAGAGAATTAGAGTACTTACTAGAAATTTACTTAAGTAGATCTATCTCTTCTTTTATACTATATTAAGGTATTCCTAAAAGATATCTAGTTCTTAGTAAGATAAGTTATATATTAAGATATTTAAGATCTTCTTACTTTCTTTAATTTTTATAGTATAATTATATTCTCTATAAAGAGTAAGTATCTTTATCTAATTCTTACTAAATACGTACTACTTATAGTATAGCTTTTTTAGAATATATATTATTTCTTCTTTATTAAATATATTATCTATATACTAGTAGCTCTTTAAGCTATTATTAAAAGAGGTCTAGGCTTTTTTTACTAGTAGTTTTAACTATTTAAGATCTTTATAATATATACTTACTACTACCCTTTATATTATCTCTTCTAGTAGCTATAATAGTAATAGCGTATCCTTAATATAATATCTTATATAATTAATAATCTTATTTATAGTATTCTTTAGCTAAAGTAAACTTTACTTATAGTACTAGGTAGTATCTATAATAGTATCCTTACTAGGTCCCTTTTATATTAATAGTCTACTAGGCTCTTTTAATAGTAGCTTAGTAGTAAACTAATAAATATTTTAAGTAACTATATTTCTTAGTTCTTTATTTAGTACTATATAGATAAGCCTATTAAGATAAAAGATATATACTTATTCTCTTAGCGTAATATTATTAAATAGCTCTTAAGTACTTACTAAAGTTATTCTTTTATCTTTTAACTTCTTTAGCTACTATTAGAAAGTACCTAATAGAAATCTAATCTATAGGTTAGCCTCTCTTAGCTATAAGTACTCTAAGATAAAGTTATAACTACTAAAGATTACTTCTAAAAAGTATTAAAAACTAATATTATACCTAATTCTTTTATTATCTTTATATATAACTATAAGATTATATACTATATAAATAGCTAGTTATATATTATTTAAAAATATAGTTATAAAGATACTCTTTATCTCTATATTTAGGTATACTAAAAGTTTAGTACTTTCTTTATTAATTAGGTTTACCTCTACGCCTAAATTATAAAGGGCCTAGAACACTACTAGAGTTTTCTTAGAAGTAGGTATAACTATATTAACTATAATCCTTAAATATTTCTCTTTTATTTCTTACCTTAATTACTAGTAAGAAAAGTTAGTAACTAGAGCTTCTCTTTTTCTAACTCTAGGTTTTTATTTTTAAATTAAAGTTTTTTTAATTTAAAATCTTTATTCTTTCAGTAAGGCTTTTAGTATCTTTTCTAGTTACTAACTTTTTTTTCTTCTAGCTTTTTAGCTAGAAAACTAGGCTACTACTAGTCTTTTATTAGTTTACTTCTAGGTAAAAGTTAAGACTTTTACTAAACTTATCTTTTATTAAGTACTTTATACTCTTAAGTAAGTACTAGACATTTTCTCTTATAAAGATTTAATTAAAATTAAGTAAATCTATCTTTACTTATATTATAGACTACTTTTAGTCTAGTTATAGTAACTACTATTTCTATATTTTAAAGTACTTTTTTAAAATCTTTTTAAGAGCTAATATTATTTAAACTTCTATTATATTAGAGCTTAGTTTAATATACTTTAAGTATCTTTAACTAGATATATAAGATCTTTAGTTTATTATTATTATTAAGCTTAATAAATATATTAAAGAAGATAGCTTCTTTTTTATATAGATATAGTAAGAAGAAATTAATACTATTACTACTACGCTATTAATAGTTCTAGAACTTAGAGTAGTTTTAAAACTTTATTAATACTAGGTTCTAGACTAGCTAGCGCTATTCTACTTTTAATCTATCTTAGGTCTAAATAACTTTATTATTAATCTTCTATTATAGTAGTTTATAATAGATATTATATTAGATTATATTTAATACCTAATAAAGTCTTATATTAGTATCTTCTAGAGCTTATACTAATCTAAAAGTAGTTTCTATATTTCTAGCCTAGGTTTATACTTATTATAGTATAAGTTATTACTTTTTAAAGCTTAACTTTAGTCTTAGTAGTACTTTATTAAGTATACCTATAAGTTTACCTATATTATTATAGGCTACTCTAAGGTAGCTTATAGTAGTTTTACTACTACTAGTACTTAGTAGTATATATAATACTATATTAACTTAGTCTTCTAACTTTATAATTACTTTAAGTAGAGAACTATTACTTTATACTTTAAATAAAGTATTTATTAATTTTTAAATAAACTACTATAGAGTTTTTTCTATTAGCTTTAATAAAGCCTTTCTTAAAAGAGTAGTATTACTCTCTATTTTTTTTAAAAGAGGTATAAGGTCTATTATTTACTTTAAAGTATTCTTTTAGAGTAGTAAGAGCTTATTATCTAATAAGCTATTTATAACTACGTTACTAGCTACTATATCTTAAAAAAATAGTAGGTTAGTCTTAAAAAGGCTTTACTAAGCTAACTAGCTACTATATATAACTTTTTAATTAGTTATAATAAATTTAATCTAATAACTACTTTTTAGTTAGAGTAAGAAAGATTTAAATTATAAAGAGTATTTAGTAAGAGTTAAATATAATAGAATAATAGGTATATTAATAAAGTAAGATAAATCCTTAAGAAATTTATAGGCTTATAAAGGTATTTATATATCTAAAAAGTATATATAATCTTAAGTAACTTTAAAGGTAATCTTAAGAGTACTTAAAAAGCTTTAAGGGAAGTTTAAAGAGAGAAGCTTAAAGAGAAGTTTTAAGTAAAGGGAAAAGTACTTATAATAGTTTACTACTAGGCGTTCTAGAAGGTTTTAACTTTAGAAGTCCTCTAGTTTCTTAGAGTAGTTAAGATTTTCTTCTAGTTCTTATATTTTCTCTTATAGTTATCTTTTTTTATTTATATCTATCTATTTTACTAAGTAGAAGTTTCTTCTATTATAGAATTAGTATTATAAGATTTCTTTAACTTTTTATTCTTTTTATTCTCTATACGTATCTACTTTATATACTAGTAGTTCTATATTTTATAGTACTATCTTAAGTAGTACTATATAAAAGGTTAGGTATATTATTATCTTATTTAGTAGTTTTAGTTTAAATATAACTAGTATAACTTCTTTCTTAATTTTATATAGTTTTATCTTAATATAGTCTAGTTTTAAGCTAGGTTATTTACTCTTAATATTCTTTCTAACTAACTATACTTTTTCTTTCTTTTTAAATTAAGGTCCCTATTTATATTTCTTGTTATAGTATTTTACTATTTAATTATATAAAAACTCTACGTCCTATCTTAGCTAATTATATATATTTCTAAGTCTATTAGTAAAGTTTTCTCTTTTTAGAGACTAAGATATTTAATCTCTTAGTATTTAGTATATATTAGGCTCGAATCTATAGTTTATAAAGAAAGGTAATATTCTTATTACTACGTTCTTTATACTATTATATACTAACTATACTATAAGTAGTAGTTATACCTAATTATTCTAGTTGTAGTTAAGGTAGTATCTTAAGTACTATTCTACTATCTAATTTATTTATTCTAACTATCTATCTATCTATAGATAGTATACTATAGATATTATATATTTAATTCCTAATTACGCTATTATTATTCTCTATAGTTTTAATATAAATCTTATATCTCTATTTATAATAATTTTATCTAGTAGTCTATATTAACTAATTATAGTTCCTAGGATTTAGTATATAGTAACTTCTATCCTACTTTTCTCTTTATATAGTTTAAAGTATAAGTATTTTATAAGTTTATCTACTATTATTAGGATTCTATTATACTTAACTCTTAATATTAGGTCTTTAGACTTAGGTAGTTTTATAATACAGTCTATTATAATAATTCTTTATAGTTATTCTAGTACTTCTACTAGTTATAGTATTCTATATAGTATATATCTACTATATTTATTTCTATAGTATTTTATATAGTTTTATAGAACTTTTATTACTAGCTATTTTACTTTTAGAATATAGTAATCTTATAGTAATCTATCTAAGGTTTTATTAATTCTTTAGTATCTATATACTAGTAATTTATAGAATTATTATATAAATTCTTTTTAGATCTTCTTTAAGATATATATCTTTCTATAGGCTTATATAAATCCTTTTTAGATTTCTAGTTTTTTTATTTCTTTAGATACTTCTTACGTTATTTTCTAAATCTATTTATCTAGCTCGCTATTCTTTCTTTTAAGTATTATAGCTATTTTAGGTATATTTAGAATTAAGTATCTTTCTTTATTCTATACTAGAACTATACTAGTAGCGTTTACTTCTTCTTATAAGTCTAGTCTTTTACTAAAAGCGTCTATAAATTAGTTATCTTTCCTTTTTATATATATAATTTCTAGGTTAAATATTAATAGGAATTCTTACTATCTTATATAGTATTATAATATGTCTTTATTTATTATAAATCTTATAAGATTCTTATAGTTTATATAGACTTTTATTTAGTATTTTACTTTTTATAAGTATACTCTCTATTATTTTAATACTTTATAGATTACTAGTATCTCTTTATTATAGATTAGGTAGTTAAGTTCTACTAGCTTTATTTTCTTAGAGAAATATTTAACTAAGTATTCTTATTTTATATTTTAGTCTTCTTATATTAGTACTATTCTATAGACTAAGTTAAATACGTCTATTTTTACTATTACTAGTATATCTAGGTTATATATCCTAATAACTAGGTTTTCTATAAATCTCTACTTAATTTAGTTAAATACCTTATTATATTCCTTAGTCTACTTAAATAGTATATCTTTCTTTATAAAGTTTATTAATAGTTCTATTAGCTTAAACTAGTTTATTATTAGCTTTTTATAGAAGTTTACTAGTTTATAAAACTATTATACTTTTTATAAGTTCTTTAGTATTAGCTATTCTTAGATTACTTTAATCTTATTTAAGTTAATCCTAATTTTTCCTAGTTCTATAATAAATCTAAAGAAGTCTATTTCTTTTATATAGAATTTATACTTTCTTATTTTAAGAAATAGTTTATTTTTTTCTAGCCTTTCTAGTATATTATATACGTATTATATATATTTTTCTTCTATTTCTAAAAATATAAGGATATTATCTAAGTATATAAATATAAATATATTTAAGTACTTTCTTAGTACTATATTAATTCTTTCTTAGAATACTACTAGTATATTTATTAATCTAAATAGTATAACTAAGTATTTAAATAGTTTATACTACGTTCTAAATATAGTTTTCTATTTATCTCCTTTTATAATTCTAATCTAGTAATATATATTTTAGATATCTAGTTTAGTAAAGATTTAAGCTTTCTATAGTCTATCTTATATCTTATCTATTTATAGTAAGAAGTACTAGTTTTTATTTATAATTATATTTATCTTTCTAAAATCTACGTAAAGTTATTTCTTATCTATCTCTTTTTTATCTATAAATATAAGTCTATATACTATTAAAGAGTTAGATCCTTATATCTATCTTTTTTTAGTTACGTTTTAGATAAATCCTTATTTAATTTTAGACTCTTCTTTTATTTTTCTATAGACTAGGCTCTATCTTATATCTTTCTCTTCTTTTAGTTCTATTACTAAGTCCTATAGTTAATATTCTAGAAGGTAGTTATTAGGCTTTATAAGTTATTTTTCTTACTTCTTATATTCTTCTAGGAACTATCCTTTATACGTAGTTATATTATCTTTTAATATATTTTTCTCCTAGTAGCTTATTTTCCCTATTCTCTAATTAATCCTTAGGTTAGTTATCTATAACTATAGGATACCTAATATTACGTCTTATTTATTATTTATTATTGTTATATCTATAACTATATTTATAACTTCTAATCTTTTAACTTTAATATTAAGGGTATTGTTTTAAACTTAATAAGTTCTTAGAATAGCTTTCTTTTAATTATACTTAGTTATTAAGGATATTTCTTTATTATATAGTATATTCTTTATACTTCTATAAACTTCTTAGATATAAAGTTCTTTATAGCTCTACTATTAATTATTATTTATACTTCTCTTCTTTAGTATATTCTTTTTTTTATAATATATAGGCCTAATATACTTTCTAGCTTTTTTTACTTAGGCTTTTCTTTAAATTATCTATTCTTTAAAAGCTATTATCTTGTTTTATATTTATAATTCTTATATTTTAGATATTTATTATATATATATTTATACTATAGCCTTTCTTTAAAATATTCTTTTAATAGCTTAGGTCCTAGTCTAATTAATATATATTCCTAGTTAGGTATCTTAATAATCTTCTAACTCTTAATTTCTTTCTCTAGGATTACCTTAATATAGTTATATCTTTTCTCTTATTTTAGCTATACGTAGTTTTATACCTTTTCTTCTCTATATAGGTAGTAGTATATATTTAAATATAATACCTATACTATTTCTAGATATACTAGATATTCTAGATCTATTCTTTTATTAACTTCTACTTAGTACCTATCTATACTAAGTCTTATAGTTATTAGGATATAGTATATTACTAGTACTTATAGTATATAGGCTTTATTAATCTATTATATTTTTCTTATAAAGTACTACTACTTTCTTTATATAAGTATTCTTCTTATTATAACTATATATTATTCTATCTATTATTAGAATATTATAAACTTTATTACCTTAAGATTACGTTTTTTTTAGTCTTTATACGCTTCCTCTATACTTATAACTAGTTAGTATTTCTAAATAAATTTCTAATCTTTATTTTATTCTACTATATCTATTATTATATAGCTATTATAACTATATATATTTAACTAGGCGTACTCTATACCTCTTATATTAATTTACTTATTATTTCTTTATAATTTTTTAGAAGAAACTATAGTAGTTTCTTTATCTAGTACTAGTCTTTTAGCCTAAATTAATAGAGTCTAGAGCTTTTCTCCTTCTAAGTCTTCTATTAGTAAGTCTATTATATATACTATTATTATTACTTCTTAATCTACTAATACTTCTAATAAGTAACCTATTATACTTTACTAATTTAGTTATTAGAAAAAGTAAAGTATAAGTAGTATATAGTCTAATCGAATATAATAGTAGAAAGTTTAACTAAAAAAAAAGTAAAGTACTTCTAAGTAGTTATAAGTTAGATAATACTATATAGAATAGAATTAAAGACTATATAAATAACTTAATCTTAAAAAAAGAATATATAAAAATAGTAATTAACGTACTAGAAATCTAAAATAAAGAACTCTAGAACTATATAAAATAGAATAAAGTATAGATTAAGGCTATTATAAAAGGATAAAATTAGATAAAACTAATTACTTTAAGACTAGAAATAAGTACGACAAAGAAGCTACCTAAAATACTAGTACTTAATAAGTTTAATAAAATAAAAGAGAAATTAAAACCCTTTATAGTATTATTATAACTCTAGATTAATATATAAGTACTATACTTTAATAAAAAAGATAAGAAAGTAATATATATTAGAATATACTTTAAAGAAGATATAATAAGATAGTTTAAGCTTTATTAGATAGATTATAAAATATATATACTAAGAATATAGAAAGATAAAATAAAATCTATTTTTAGAAGTTATAAATACTTTACTAGATAAATAAAAGTAGTGTTTAGAAATATAGATATTACCTAATAACCTAAAAAAAAGCTTAAGAAGCTTATATAATATTAGAGTATTACTAAATATATATTATAGTTTAAATAACTATTATAGAATATAGAATAGAATAAGCTATCTTTAATATTACGATTTAAATAAAGACTAAACTTAAAAATCTAATATAAGATAATTTATATAAAAAAGCTAAGAATACTAGAAGCTCTAGAGTAGTAAGTAATATAGATTAATAATAATCTCTAATAATAGAAAAAGAATAAGTATAGAGAACTTACTTAGAACTATTATAAAGTAGATCCTATAATCTTTAATAATAATAAAGATAAAAAAAATAAAAATAAAAACTTTATATACTTTAACTATAGTAAGAAAAGCTACTATATAAAAGATTATTAGTTAAAAAAAAGATATAGTATACTATAAATATAGAAAGCTAAGATACTTTATAAATAACTATAAAAGTAAAGGCCTTAAGAAAAATAAAAAAGCTTAGTTAAAGATAACTAAAAGTAGAAAAAAAGTACTAAAAGTATAAGCTTTACTTTAAAAGAAAGTAGTAGAAAGTAGAGAAATATAATATATAATACTTAATTAAAATTTTTATTATAATAATACTTACTATATATATTTTTTTAGTAAGTAAAAAGTAAGATATTTTTTATAGAAATATAGAGTAGTAGTAATAAAAAAAGATAGAACTTAAGTATAGCTTAAAGAAATAAGACGTATAATAGACCTACTAATAGAAGATATAGAAAGAGAAGAGCTCTAGATACTATTAATCTAAGCTAAAGAATTAGTACTAAATAAAGAGACTACTATAGTCTCTTCTAAAAGACTATAAAAAGATAAAAAATAAATTAATATAATAAGTATAATATATACCTAGTTAAATATATTTTATTATAATAGCTATATAATATTAAATATAGTAAAATAAAATAAAGAATAGAAGTTTATTTAGAAATACTTACTAGTTATAAGTATAGAGAAAGCGTATAAAGACTAAAAAGAATATAATCTTAGAGTAATAAAGTTTATAATATTCTAATAATAAATAAAATAATATATAGTTAGAGTAAGAAAAATACTTATATAAAGAGAATAGGAGTACTTTATAAGAAATATATAATAGATTAATAAAGCCTATATACTATAAGTACTAATAGTATACTACGTTTTAATAATAATAAAACCTAGTATAGATAGTTACTAAGTAGAAGATAATAAAAGAATAGACCTAGAATAGCTAGTATATAAAGAAACCTTATAGGTATTATACTTAAATATAAACTACTACTTATATAAAGAAGTAAAAGTATAAAATTATATATAGCTAAAGTAAGAAAAAGGATATAACTATATAAGAGAAATCCTAAAGAAAGAAATTAAAAGTTAAAAAATAATTAAAATACCTAATAAAGAATATATATTAGTTAGACCTAGACTTAAGTTATTAAAAGAATATATTTAAAGAAAACTATAGTATAAGTATATATATAATAAATATCTAAAATATAAAAACTATAAATATAAAATAAAGTAATAGCTCTAGAAGAATAAATAATTTAAAGAAAAACCTAAGTAATAAAAGCTAGAAAGTATAATAGGCCTACACGTTATATAAAAAAGAATATACTAAGAAAAGAAAGTAAAAGTAATAATTAATAGTAGAGCTATAAGAAACTTTATATCTAAAAAGTTTATAGAAAAGTAAAGAATATAGTATATATAGAGGGGTGTAAAAAATAAAAAGTAATTATTTTTTTAACTTTTTTAAAAGTATTATAACTTCTTTAATATAAAAGCTTTAACTATAAATAATATATATTTTTAAAGAGAAAATTATATTCTTCTAGCTTATATAAAAATCTATAGCTTAGTAAGTATACTTTAGCTATAGTAGCTTACTAAAATTAAGGTATCTTTTTTAGCTATATTTAAAGCCTTATAACTTTTAATTTTTAGTTACTTTTTTCCTCTATTTTATTTATAATAATTATCTATATAAAATCTATAATATACTAGTTTTATAGATATATTGTATTACTATATTAATATTTATAAAGAAACTTGTTTTTTTTTAATTTTAGTTAATAAATAAATATTTAATACAACTAATACTTAGTCTAATAGCCTTTAGCTATTTTAATAGCCTCCTACTTTCTAAGTAAAGATAGTATATAATTATCTATAGCCTACTAGCTTATAGCGTTCTACTCTTCTATTATAGTAATCTTAAAAGCTTCTATACTTTTTAAATTAATATCTATACCTAAACTCTTTCTAGTATATTTATTTAGCCTATCTTTAAGTAGACTCTATATATTTTTAATTAGATTTAAATCTAGACTATAAGTAGAGTAAAGATAAAGCTTAACTTTATTTCTTTTAAACTTACTCTTAATAGTAATAGTTTTATAGATTTTATAATTATCTTATTAAAATCTCTATCTTAAATATATAGTTAATATATAAACCTAAAATATTACTAATATATATATATATATATATATAGTTATATATATAGATAGATAAAGAAGTAAAAAGAGGTAGTAAAATAAACTACGTTTTATATACTTTTTAACTACTAGATTTAGTACTTCTTAGATATATTTTTTATTATTAAAGGTTAAAGTCTTTATAGGGTCCCTTATAATAATTAATTCTAATTATCTTCCTAACTAAATAGATCCTAAAACTAAGATAGTTATATCTCTAGCTATAACTTTATTAGTATTAGAGCTATAAAAAACCTAATTTAATAAAAAAAATATAGATAAAAAATATAATAAAATAGTCTACAAGGATTTTTTTAAAACTTACTTTTATTAGTTATAGAAATTAATTAGCGTCTAGCTTTAATTTTACTAACTTTTCTATAATACTTTTATCTAGCTCTATACTCTCTTTATATAGAGCTTTTATCTAAAAATATAATTTTTTCTAGACTAAATCCTTTTTTTTCTACTAACTTTAGTTACTCTTTAAAGTACTTTAGCCTTAGTTTAGCTAATTTAGCTAAAATTATTAGCTTTTTAAGAGCTATATTAGTAGTAACTTTTTTTTCTTTTAAAAAGTATTTTAACTTTCTTATACTAATACTAAGATTATTTTCTAGTATTAATCTCTTATTTATCTTTTTAGGACTTTAAATTATATCTCTTAAAATAACTCTTTTTTCTCTTTTAGAAACTCTTATAGGTCTTCTTTTATATCTTTTTATATCTTTAACTTTTATAGCTTTTTTCTTCTTAATTCTATTAATTATATTATATATTACTTTAAAATTTTTTTTTAAGATAGTAGCTATCTTATTAAGAGAGCTACTAGCTTCTAATAGAAGCTAGATATTTAATTTAAGTTTTAAGAAATTTAGTAGTATTTTAAATAAATTAAAAGTATAAAAGTAAAAATTTAAAAAGATATTAATTTATAATCTCTAGAATAAAATTTTAGTAATATATTATAAAAGCTAACTAAAAAAATAATTTTTTTTTTTCTTTAATTATAAAAAAATACTTAGATAAGTAATTTATACTAAAAATTTATTAATAGAAACTTTACTAACTAAATTAAGCTTAGTATTATAATACTAAGTAGTAGGTAAGCTATTATATTATACGTAATTAAGCTAAGTAATATAGCGTAGTAGAATATATAACTATTTAGTAGTAAACACTTTAGAGTAAACGCTCTAGAGTAAGCGCTTAAAAATAAATACTAGATAGTAAGTATATAGGAACGTTAATAGACCTTTATAGACTATTATATTTAATTTTTTTTTTACTTCTTATCTTAATAAAGTATTATAACTAATACTTTAATTAGATTCTTATCTACTTATTAATACTTATATACCTTATAATACTCTAATAAGAGCTAACTATTAATTAAAATAAGTAACTATCTTATTTATTAACTTTACCTATCTTATAAAAGCCTACTTACTCTTATTACTTTTACTTAGTTCTAAGGTCTTAATATATTAAATACTCTTAAGATAAGTAATATATTAATAAATATAGATAATAAGTATATAGGAGTAACTTATACTACTACTTCTAGAGTTACTAAGCTAGACCTCTACTATAGAAAATAAAATAAGCTTAAGCTATAAATTTTATAACTTAATCTCTTTTTTAAAGTAAACTAAGTTTAAGATAAAGATAGAGCTATACTTATATTATCTTATATAAAGAGTAAAGTAGAGAAATAAGTTATACTATACTTTAAGAAATACTTTAATAATAATAATAATAATAACTATAATAAGATATTTAAAAAATAGATTAAGTTTAAAGATAAAGTATAATAAGCTTTTCTACTAGTAAATAAGATAGTAGTAGTAGAGTGCGTAATATAGTAGCTATAATAATACAAGGTAGTAGTAGACTATACTAATAAATTCTAAAGCTACGTAATATAAATAGAATAGAATAATAAGTTATTAATAAGGATATTTTAATAGAGACTTAAGAGTAATATTTAAAGTAAGCTAATACGTAGTAGAGCTATAATTAAGACGTTAGAAAACCTAATAGAAGAAGTAATTTAAGTTAATAACTATATATATAAATATATAGTAGAAGCTAAGAATATAAGAGTACTATATATAGAAAGTAAGAAGTATAAACCTAAGTATAAGTACTAACGTAAATATAAGAATAACTAAGTTTAAAGTAGCTATAGATACTTTAGGCTAGATAAGATATATATTAATAACGTAAATCTAAGAAAATAAGAATACTATTACTATAAGAATTCTAAGAGAGTAGAAAGCTAAAAATACTATAAGTATAGTAAACTAAGGTACTTAGTAAAGAATTACTAAGTAAAGAATAAGATTATATAATAAATTAAAATACTTAAGTAGTAATATAATAATAGAGAAAAAGAATTAGAAGTAATCTCTAAAAGAAGCTAAAAGAAGAGAGATTATAAGACTATAAACCTTTAGTAGTAAGATATAAGTAAAAGATATAACTAGTATAAAATTACTATAAAGCTAAGTAACTTTATAATAGATAATAAAGTAAAAGCTATAAATATATTACTAGGAGTATAAAGCTATATAAAGAGGTATTAGCTAAAGTAGAAATAAGCTAAGATAAATACCTTAGAATACTTTTAGCTATACTAAAAGAGGAGTAAGGTATAGGTATAAGATAATACTATATCTAAAAAGGTAAGTATATATAGCTTAAGATAAGAATAAAAAAGAAAACTAAGAGCTTAAGACTTCTAAATATAAAATAGTACCTAGAATACTAGAGCTAAAGTAAAAGAACGCTAAAGTATAAAAGAGATTTATAAAAGAAATCTAAAGAGTAGTAGATAGCTATTACTTAGTAAAAAAATAGTAAGATAAAGAACGCTAAATATATAAAGTAAAGTAAACCTAGAAATATAAATTATTATATACTAATAATAATTAGGCGCTAATTATTATAGATCTAGTATTAATATAAGAACTATAATACTAGCTATACTTATATAACCTAAACTATCTACTACTATTATAAATAAGATATTACTATAATAACTACTTTACCTACTATTCTAATAAGATAGAATCTAGATATTTCTTTTATAAAAGATCTAGATATAAATAGAACTAAGAAGAGTATATAAATATAAAATATAAATAATACTTATAAGATAAGTAAAAAGCTAAGTACTTTCTAGGTATAACTAAAGAAAATATAAATATAAGTAAAATACTTATAAATAACTAATATATTAATCTAATCTAGTAAACCTATACGCTAGAGAAGTATAAATAATATAAAGAGATTAAGATACTCTAAAGATTCTAGTAAAAGATAAATAAAAATTATAAGATTAAGTCTTTTTTATATAAATAGCTAATACTAGATATATATCTAGAAGCTATAATACTATTAACACTAAAAGACTTATTAAACTCCTAGTAAAAATAAGAGGAGAAAAAATAAAAGTATTAGTAGATTTAGAGTTATTTATAAACCTAATTATACTTAAAGTAGTAAAATAAGTAAGACTCTAACTATAAGTAAAGAAGATACTATATCTAATCTATATTATAAATAGATAACTAATACTAGAAAACTTAATAGTTAGTAATAAAGTAACTATAGAAATTATTATTTAAGGATATAGTATAAAGATTACTTTAGACGTATTAGTTTTAGCTAATAAAAACGTTATACTAGGACTCTTATAGCTATAAGAGTTTAATCCTAGAGTTAATTAGAAAAACTAGAACCTCTTATTTAATAACTATAAAGATATATATAGATTTAAGCTTATATATTAGTAGTATTTAATAGTAGATAAGAAAGTACTATATAAGATAGTAGCTTTAATAGTAACTTATTAAGAGAGAATAAGTAACTCTATAAGTACTAGTAGGGCGCTAGGCTAAGAAGTAAGAGTAGAAGAGTAACGCGTAACTCTTAAAATCCTAGAATAATATAAGAAGTTTAGCTACTTATTTATAGAAGAAATAGATATACTAGTATTACTTAAGTACTAACTCTAGGACTATATAATTAAGTTATAAGAAAGAAAAGAGCTACTTTTTAAGCTTATTTACTAATTAATAGAAAGTAAATTAGTAATACTCTAAGAAAAACTAAATAGAGACCTAAAGAAAGGATATATATAAGAATCTTTATTATTAGTAGGATTTCTAATTCTCTTTATACTTAAAAAAAAGAGACTACTAAAGATATATATAGACTACTAAAAACTAAATAATATTATAGTAAAAGACTAATACTTACTACTAAATATAGATAAACTCTAAAATAAGCTAAGCTAAGCTAAGATTTTTATAAAGCTAAACTTAAAAAATAGATACTACTTAATAAGAATTAAAGTAAGTAAAGAGTAAAAGATAGTATTCTAAATACGCTATAGATATTATAAGTATATAGTAATACTCTTTAGACTAATAAATATACTAGTAATATTCTAAAGACTAATTAATAATATATTATAAGAATACTTAGATAAGTTTATTATAGCTTACTTAGACAATATACTAATATATTCTAAAGAAGAAGGTAAGTACGTAGAGTAAGTAATAATAGTACTATAGTACTTAGACTAATATAACCTATAACTAAAGCTAGAGAAGTATAAATAGTATAAGATAGAAGTAAAGTTTCTAGGATATATAATAAGTATTAATAAAGTTAAGATAAGCTAAAAAAAGATTAAAGTAGTAAAAGAATAGAAAGAACCTAAGATAGTTAAAGACGTATAATTATTCCTAAGATTTATTAACTTTAACTAATACTTTATAAAAAGAGTTTTAAAAAAAGTACTACTACTTATAAAGCTTATAAGAAAAGATATAATATAAGAATAAAGAGTAGAGTAGAAATAAGCTTATAAGGAACTTAAGTAAGCCTATATTATACTACTAGTTCTAAAGTAATTTTATAGTAATAATACTTTAGTTATTAAGACTAATATATCTAATCTAACTTATAAAGTAATAGTACTATAAGAGTATAAAAGGAAATAGTATCTAATTATATACTATTTAGAGAAGTTTATAGAATAAGAAAAAAGATATAATATATATAATAAAGAGCTACTAGTAATAGTTAAGATACTTAAATATTAGAAAGTATATACTAAAAGTATAGTAGAAGTAATTATTAAGATAGATTATAAGAACTTAATATACTTTATAATAAGTAAGAAGTTAAAGGATAAGAAGATATAATAGTTAGAACTACTAGAATAGTATAAATTTAAGATCTAGTATATACTAAGTAAGGAAAATAGCTAAGTAGATATACTTAGCTAAAGATATAATATTATAGGAAAAAGATAAGTAGTAGAAGAAGCTATACTCTAAGATAATAAATAAGAATACTTAGTACTAAATATATAACTAGTAGAAGAGTAAGAAATTAATAACTTAGTTAGGATTATATATAAAGTTCTAGAAGAATTATAAGAAGTAATTATATAATAATACTATAATAACTTAGTATATAAGTACTTAGAGATTATATAAACTATAGAATAAATCTAGAAGAACTATAGATTTAGTAAGATAAAAAAAAAAGTAACGTAGTTTATTAAAGAATATATAGATTACTAAAAGAATAAGTATAAGATATATATACTTTATAGAGAAATATAAGTAATTAAGATACTAAAAGAACTATAAATAGACGTTATAATAGACTTTATTATAGGACTACTAATATTAAAAGACTTAGTAATATAAATAAGATATAATATAATAATAGTAATTGTAGACTAATTTATAAAATATACTAAGATAGAGAAATTCTAAAGTAACTATATAGTAAATTAGCTAAGATACTTACTACTAGACGTACTAATATAAAGATATAAAATACTAAAAAGTATTATTAGTAATAGAGATAAGCTTTTTATATCTAATTACTAGATAACGCTACTTATAGTAATAGAAATAAAAAGAAAGCTATTATTAGCCTATTATCTATAGATAGATAGATAGATAGAATAGACTAATAGGACGTTAAAGATATACCTAAGGATTTATAGTAATTAGAAGTAGAATAATTAAGTATTACTATTACTTATAGTATAATTAGTATATAATAACAAGTACTTAAAAGTAATAAGTAAAATACTATATTTTATAAACTATAGGATATACTCTAATTTATTTAAAAGAATACTACTAGGACCTAAGATAGAAGTAGTATTAGTTAGAGTAGAAGATATACAAGAACTCTATAATAATGTAATAGGTATTACTAGGGTCGACTTCTTAATACCTAATTAGGGGTTAGTAGATTAAGAGATAATAACAAAAGTTCGCGTTAAGATTTATAATAACTATAAACAATAGAAGATATTTTACAACTATCTTGTATTAGCATTCTATAGTTAAAGGATTAAATTACTAATACTATCCTAATAATACGTATTACTAATAACTATATACTTGCTATAATCTATAATCTATGTTTACTAAGATTAATAGATTATAGATTAGCTTAATCTATAATCTATTACTACTAAGAGTCTATAGATTATAGATTACTCTAGGTATCTTAATTATATATAGCTTCCTAGTTAGGCTTATAGCCTTTAGAGTTGTATAGGACTAGGCTCGTAGGATTAATTAGTTCTATCTATAGCTCTTCTATTACTACTATAATACTATCTCTTCTTCTAAGTAGGCCCTTGTTTATCTATCCTAGAGCTAAAGTTATTAATCTAGTTTCTTTATTAATACAGAGTTCTTTATCCTCTTTAATACCTATTTTATCTATACGTTATTACTATCTTCTTACTAATCGTGTATTACGTAATAGTATTAAAATATTTCTTTATTCTTATTATACTTCTCTTAAGTTAAACCCTAAGTCTCTTCTTTATATTATTTTTATAAACAATAGTAGGGCTTATAAAGTATATATTTACGTAAATATACGTAGTTCTTATAACGTGTCTAGTATTTCTCTTTCTAAGTATATATTTATTACGCTTATTCTTACGTCTAGGCTTAATAATAATAGGGAAAGCTATTAACTAAACTTAAGAGAAATTACTATCTTAAATTGTAGAGGCTAAAGCTAAGCGTAAGCGTATCTAGGAGCTTACGTAAAGTAAGCTAGTAAAGAATTAAGCTTGTCTCTTTTATCTTTATAAGATAAAGGCCTTAAATAATAAGAAATTAGCTAAGTAGTTAGTAGCTCTAGAAGCTAAGCTAGATCTAGATAAGGCGTTTAGTATTACTATAGCAGGTCCTACGCTAGACGTCCCTATTATCTCTCTATCTATTATTAGTAATGTTAATTCTCTTAGTTTACTACTAGGCGTTCTAGAGGGTTTTAATTTTAGAACTCCTCTAATTTCTTAAAGTAGTTAAGATTATCCTCTAGTTCCTATATTTTTTCCTATAGTTATCCTTTTTCGTCTATACTTATCTATTCTACTAGGTAGTAGTTTTTACTATTATAGAACTAGTATTATAGGATTTCTTTAACTCCTTATTCTTCTTATTCTCTATACATATCTACTTTATACACTAGTAGTTCTACTTCTTGTAATACTTATTCTAGTAGAGCTACGTAGAATATTAGGTATATCTTTATCTTACTTAGTAGTTTTAGTCTAAATATAACTAGTAAGATTTTCTTCTTAATTTTGTATAGTCTTATCTTAACGTAGTCTAGTTTTAAACTAGGTTGTTTACTCTTAATATTCTTTCTAACTAACTATACTTTTTCTCTCTCTTTAAATTAAGGTCCTCTTTTATATTTCTTATTATAATACTTTACTATCTAATTGTATAAGAACTCTACGTCCTATCTTAGTTAATTATATATATCTTTTAGCTTGTTAGTAAAGTTCTCTCTTCTTAGAGACTAAGATATTTTAGTTCTTAGTATTCTATATATACTAGGTTTAAATCTATAGTTTGTAAAGAAGAGTAATACTCCTATTACTATATTCTTTGCGCTATTATATGCTAACTATACTATAGGTAGTAACTATACCTAGTTGTTTTAGTTATAGTTAAGGTAGCATCTTAGATACTATTCTACTATCTAATTTGTTTATTCTAATTATCTATCTATCTATAGATAGTATACTATAGATATTATATATTTAATTCCTAATTATACTATTATTATTTCCTATAGTTTTAATATAAATCTTACATCTCTATCTATAATAATTTTATCTAGTAGTCTATATTAACTAATTATAGTTCTTAGGACTTAGTATATAGCAACTTCTATCCTACTTTTCTCTTTATATAGTCTAAAGTATAAATACTTTATAAGTTTATCTACTATTATTAGGATTCTATTATATTTAACTCCTAATATTAGGTCTTTAGACTTAGGTAGTTTTGTTATAAAGTCTATTATAATAACTCCTTATAGTTATTCTAGTATTTCTACTAGTTGTAATATTCTATATAGTGCGTGTCTATTATACTTGTTCTTCTAATATTCTATATAGTCTCGTAGTACCTCTATTACTAGTTATCTTACTTTTAGGATATAGTAATCTTATAGTAACTTATCTAGAGTCTTATTAATCTCTTAGTATCTATATACTAGTAATTTGTAAAACTATTATATAAATTCTCTCTAGATTCTCTTTAGAATATATATTCTTCTATATACTTATACTAATCCTTTATAAATTTCTAGTTTCTCTATTTCTTTAGATACTTCTTATATTATTTTCTAAATCTATTTATCTAGCTTACTACTCTTTCTTTCGAGTATTACAGCTATTTTAGGTATATTTAGGACTAGATATCCTTCTTTATTCTTAACTAGAACTATACTAGTTACGTTTACTTCTTCTTATAAGTCTAGTCTTCTACTAAAGGCGTTTATAAATTAGTTGTCTTTCTCTTTTATATATATAATTTCTATATTAAATATTAATAAGTATTCTTACTATTTTATATAGTATTGTAACAATTCTTTATTTATTATAAATCTTATAAGATTCTTATAATCTGTGTAGACTTTTATCTAGTATCTTACTCCTTGTAAGTATACTCTCTATTGTTTAAATACTTTGTAGATTACTAGTATCTCCTTATTGTAGATTAGGTAGTTAAGTTCTACTATCTTTATTTTCTTAGAGAAGTATTTAACTAAGTATTCTTTTTTAGTCTCTAGGTCTTCTTATATTAGTGCTATACTATAGACTAAATTAGATACGTCTGTTTTTACTATTACTAGTAGGTCTAGGTTATATATTCTAATAACTAGGTTTTCTATAAACTTCTTTTTAATCTTATTAAATACTTTGTTATATTCCTTTATCTATTTAAATAGCGTATCTTTTTTTATAAGTCTTGTTATTAGTTCTATATCTTTAGACTATCTTATTATTAACTTTCTATAAAAGTTAGCTAGCCTATAAAATTATTGTACTTCCTTTAGGTTTTTTAGTGTTAGCTATTTATTAATTAATCTAATCTTTTCTAGGTTAATCTTAATTTTTCCTAGTTTAATAATAAATCTAAGGAAATCTATTTCTTTTATATAGAATTCGCATTTTCTTATTTTAAGAAATAGTTTATTTTCTACTAATTTCTTTAGTACTTTATATACGTGTTATACGTATTCCTCTTCTATTTCTAAGAATATAAGGATATTGTCTAAGTATACAAATATAAATATATCTAAGTACTCTCTTAGTACTATATTAATCCTTTCTTAGAATACTACTAGTACATTTATTAAGCTAAATAGTATAACTAAGTATTTATATAGTCTATACTATATTCTAAACGCTATTTTCTATTTATTACCTTCTTTAATTCTAATCTAATAGTAGGCGTTTTAGATATCTAGCTTTGTAAAGATCTTTACTTTTTATAGTCTATCTTGTATTTTATCTATTTATAGTAATAGGTATTAGTTCTTGTTTATAATTACGTTAGTTTTTCTAAAATCTATGTAGGGCCTTTTATTATTTATTCCTTTTTTGTCTATAAATATAAGTCTATATACTACTAAGGATTTAGATTCTTTTATTTATCCTTTTTTTATTATAGTCTAAATAAACGTTTATTTAATCTTAGATTCTTCTTCTATTTTTTAGTAGACTAGGCTTTATCCTAAGTTTCTTCTTTCTTCTAGTTCTATCGCTAAGTCCTATAGTTAATATTCTAGAAGGTAGTCTTCTAGCTCTATAAGCTATTTTTCCTATTTCTTGTATTCTTTAAGGAATTCTCCTTTGTAAGTACTTATATTAGCTTTTAATATATCTATTTTACTATATTTAATTTATCCTATTCTCTAATTAATGTATAAGTTAGTTATCTATAACTATAGCATTCCTAATATTATATCTTATTTGTTATTAATTGTTATTATATCTATAACTATATTTTTAATTGTTATCCTTTCTAGTTTAAGTATAGAGGGAACTATCTTAAACCTAATAGGTTCTTAGAATAGTTTTCCTTTAATTATACTTAGTTATTAAGGGTATTTCTTTATTATATACTTTATTCTTTGTGTTTCTATAAATTTCTTTAATATAAAGTTTCTTATAGCTCTACTATTAATTATTAATTATACTTTCTTTCTTTAGTATATACTTGTTTTTGTAATATATAGGCCTCTTATACCTTCTAGTTTTTCTTGCTTAGGTAACTTTATAAATTATCTATCTTTCTAGGGCTATAGGCCTACTTTAAGTTTATATTCTTTGTATTTTAGATACTTATTATATATGTATTTATACTATAGTCCTCTTTAGACGTATTTCTTAGGTAATTTTAGGCTAGGTCTTACTACTATATATCTATCTTCTAGGATTATTTCTTATCCTTAGATATCTTCTATTATAATTACTCTCTTATAGTTATAGCCTCTTCTCTTTGTAAGCTATACGTTGTTGTTTACTTTAGGGTTTTTATATATAATACAATTCTTATCTAGGTATAATATCTATAATACTTTAAAATATACTAGATATCTTAGGTCTATTATTTTGTTATCCTCTTCCTAGTACTTATCTTTTCTAGGTGTGTCTATTATTAAGATATAGTATACTACTAGTACTCTTAGTATATAGGCTTTGTTAATCTATTGCGTTTTTCTTATAAGATATTACTACTCTCTCTATATAGGCATTCTTCTTACTATAACTATATATTACTTTATCTATTCTTAAAATAGTATAAACTTTATTTCTTTAGGATTGCGTTCTTTCTAGTCTTTATACGCTTCCTCTATACTTATAACTAGTAAGTATTTCTAAATAAACTTCTATTTTTTATTATATTCCTCTATATCTAATATTATGTAGCTATTATATCTATATATTATTAGCTAGGCGTATTCTATACCTCTTATACTAACTTGTTTCTTACTTTCTTATAGTCCTTTAGAGAAAGCTATAGTAGTCTTTTTATCTAGTACTAGTCTTTCGGCCTAGATTAATAGTACTAGAGGCTCTTCCCCTTCTAAGTCTTCTATTAGTAGGTCTATTACTTAGGCTATTTCTTCTAGCTAAGCTTTTATTCTTTCTTTTATTACTACTACTCTATATCTTTATTATAGGAAGTATCTTACATCTTACTTACTAGAAAGATATATATAGTAGTTATCTTTATAATAAAAGGTCTAATAGAGTATTATATATTATATTTCTTTACTCCTAGCTACTTTCTTTTAAGGTTTAGCCTGTGCTTATAGTACTTCCTTCTTCTTCTTAGTTATTTTTAACTAAGTTTCTTTTTTTAAGTCTTTACTCTTATAGTCTTTTACAAAGTATCTTAGTTTCCTGTATTTATAATATACTATATCCTATTTTTTCTTTAACTAGTAGTCTCTTACGTAGTAGCCCTTTTTACTATAGTTAAAGTACGTAAAGTCTTTACTCTTTTTCTTCTTCCTATCCTTATTAGCGTTAAAGATTATAGGGTCTCTAGTATCTTAATTTCTATTTTAGGTACTATACTTATTCTTCTTCTATTCCTAAAGATTATTATTAATTTATATTACCTATTACTTTAGGGCTTCTAGTGTCCTTAGTTTCTCTATATAGATTATTTTGTATTAAATTTTAGAGTTTAGTCCTTATTTAAATCGTAATATTAATATAGACTTATTCTAGTCTATGTTTTAGGATAGTTATTTAAATTATAATACGTACTTAGGAATACTCTAGTTCTATATAAGCTTCTCTAGCTATTCTTTAGCTTATTGTATAACGTCTATATCTCTAAATACTACTCTTATTTATTTAGTAAAGTATTTATAACTTCTAAAGATAGCTCTTGTCTTGTCTTTCTAGGTTATTAGAGAATATATTATGTAGTCTATCTAGTAGGGCTCGTACTATCTTATTACGTCTTTCTCTAGGTATAATCTAATATATATTACCTTCTTCTCTTCTATATCAAAGTATAGTACTTGTATATCTATCTAAAGTTATACTAATACAATAAAAGGTCTTAACTTCTCTCTTATTCTATTAAACTTCTTAAGGATAGGTATCTTTAGTAGTTTCTTTGTAGCACTTATTACTAAGCGTTATATAATTAATTCTATTTAATTCTAGCCTTTAATAATAGCTTTAATCTATACTTTGTTCTATTTTATATAATCTTATAGTTCTTTGTTTTACGTTTCTAGAGCGTTAATTACTATCTTTATATCTTCTTTATCTAAGATTAGATTATTAATTTAGTCTTTAATTATTTCCTATATAGTACTATTAGACTTGTAACTACTCCTAGGGGCTTTACTTATTTTAGTTAAACTTTCTACTATCGTGTTAGCTAGACTGTGCGTTACTTACGCTTTGCTTCTTGTAATAACTAAATTAGTAAGGTGTAATAGGTGTTACTAGGGTCGACTTCCTAATACCTAATTAGAAGTTAGTAGATTAAGAGATAATAATAAAAGTTTGCGTTAGGATCTATAATAACTATAAACAATAGAAGATGTTTTATAACTATCTTGTATTAGCGTTCTATAGTTAAAGGATTAAATTACTAATACTATCCTAATAATACGTATTACTAATAACTATATACTTACTATAATCTATAATCTGTGTTTGCTAAGATTAATAGATTATAGATTAGCTCGATCTATAATCTATTACTGCTAAGAGTCTATAGATTATAGATTACTCTAGGTGTCCTAATTATGTGTAGCTTCCTAGTTAGGCTTATAGCCTTTAGAGTTGTATAGGACTAGGCTTGTAGGATTAATTAGTTCTATCTATAGCTCTTCTATTACTACTATAACAAATAAGATAAGATAAAAACTAAAAAAAGCTTAGAAATAAAGTATTTTATATATTAATTAAAAATAAAAAATAGTACTTTAGCTAAAAGAAAGAGATAAAGTATATCTTTATATAAAGAATCTATAGATAAAGTAACTTAGTAAAAGACTAGACTATATTAAGGTTAGACTATTTTTAGTTAAAGAAGATAATAAGCTAGTAATAAAAATACTAGAACTACCTAAAAATACTAAAGTATACCCTAAGTTCTATATAAGCTTACTAGAACTAGCTAAGCTAAAAATACTAGTATAGTAGCAATTCTAATATTAGAAGAAAGAAGATAATAAGTTTAAAGTTAAAGACTTATAAGGATATTAAGAAATAGGATATAATACCTTCTAAAGTATATAGTTTCTCTAAAAGTAGCTAGTAAAATAGAAAGGCTACTTAGTAAGTAAAAATATATAGGAACCTAAAGCTAATCTATAGAATTATTAGTAAATTCTTAAAAAAGTAAGAAGTAAGTATAATATACTAGGATATATAAGATATATAAAGCTATAGCTAGGATATAATAGATATATTAGTAAAAAGAAGTTCTATAATAAACTTAACTATATAGAGCTTATAAAGCGCTCTTAGTTATAATAAACTTATCTAATAAGCTAATAGTAGACTAGATAGTAAAAGATAAAGTAATATTAATAGTAGTAGTAGAATAGTTAAAAACCTATACTAAAACCTTATTACCTTTTTACTCTAACTCTAACACTAGGTATAAAGCTTTATAATAAGTACGCTCTTTAGTAGATTTTAATATTTTCTTATTATATAGTAAATAGGTAATAATAATAGTAAGAAGTTTTTTATTATTATTAACTTTTTTATAAAACTTTTTATAAGTTTAATTAAGAGACTCTTAAGTTATACTAATATAAAAATACCTTATATAAGTATACTTAGTTTACTTTAGAGTAGAATCTAGTATAATAAAATAAAGAATACTTAAAAGAAAATAATATAGATAAAGTATTTTAGAAATATAGTTTATAGTAAAGATTTCTAATAAGAGATAAAGTTTATAAAACTATAAAAGATATAATATTATAGTAAGATAGTTTTTAACTTAAAAGTAAAGTAAACTACTTATAAGCTAGACTTAGCTAATAGAGGCTTAAGCATAAAGATAGACTTAGTATAAGAAAGAGAGATAGTATTATAATACTAAGTAGTAAGTAAGCTATTATATTATATATAATTAGGCTAAGTAATATAGCGTAGTAGAATATATAACTATTTAGTAGTAAACGCTCTAGAGTAAACGCTTTAGAGTAAGTACTTAGGAATAAATACTAGATAGTAAGTATATAGAAATATTAATAGACCTTTATAGACTATTATATTTAATCTCTTCTTTACTTCTTATCTTAATAAAGTATTATAACTAATACTTTAATTAGATTCTTATCTACTTATTAATACTTATATACTTTATAATACTCTAATAAGAGCTAACTATTAATTAAGTTAAGTAACTATCTTATTTATTAACTTTACCTATCTTATAGAAGCTTACTTACCTTTATTACTTTTACTTAGTTTTAAAGTCTTAATACTTAGTAAAAAAATTAAGCTTTTTTAAATATTAATTAAAAAGTTATACTAAAAGAAAAAAAAAAAAAAAAAAGCTCTACTTTAACTATTATTATAATAATATAGATTATATAATATAAGAAATTTTTTATTAAAAAAGTAAACTTTACTCTTTTCTCTATAAATTAAAAATTTTATAATCTTTATAACTATTATAGTTTTAAAGATATAAAAGTTTAATAATAGTTAAAAGAAAATTACTTTTTATTTTTTATACCCCTCTATAATAAAGAAATACCTTTAATAACTAAGTATAATTAAAAGAAGACTATTCTAAAAACTTATTAAGTTTAAGATAATACTCTTATATTAAAACTAAAATAATTAGAAATTAAAAATATAGTTAACGTATTCTATTAGTAAAGTAGCTATATTACTAAAATAGTAACTTTTTCTTAGTATAAAGAATACTATATATAAACAATAATATAGTCTTAATAAAATAATATTTTAACTCTATAAGAAGGTAGAATTTAACTTAGGCTTTAAGCTTATATATTAGGCTATTTTTAGACTTTATAACGCGCTACTATAGCTTTAAATATATAATATTAGTAGCTCTCTACTTAGCTTTATAGAATTCCTTATTAACGCGCTACTTAACTAAACTACTAGAAACTTACTATAATAGAAGAGTAAACTATTATATAGTATATTTTTAACTTTAATTTAAAAAGATTTACCCCCTAGTTATATAAAGTAGTAGATATAGTAGATAAGCTATTAGTAATATATAGTAAAAAACTAGTTAGGAAGTACTAGCTTATATACTTTATAGCGCGTATAGATAAGCTTAAAACTACTTTTAGTTAAGTAAAAGATTACTAGAGAATACTTTAAGAAAATCTAGTAGTTATTAGTAGGTAGTTCTAGCTTGTATAGGATATAATAGTAATATATAGTATTAATCTAGATAATATCTATAACTTTAATAAGACTAGCTTTTAGATAAAAATAATTAAGTTAATAAAAGTTATTATAAGCTTAGAGAGGTATATAAAGCCTAATTTTATTTAGCTAAGTAATTATAAGTAAGTTATAGCTATTATAAGTATTTATACTACTAGCTATATAACCTTACTATTTATTATCTATAAAGGATGCGTCTATATCTCTACTTAGTATAAGGAAATAAATATACTACGTAATTAGAAGATCTCTATCTCTAAGAATAGATAGATAAATAATATACTTAGTCTTAAGTAGTTAAAGTACTTTAATATATATATAAAGGCGCGTTAAGTAAAGTTATACTAGCTACTTATTTTAGATAGCTATAAGAGCTACTTAAATTAAGATTTTAAAGACTACTACTTTAAAAATAAGATTCTAACACTCTATATACTAGCTTATTTATCTTATATTCTTTAGCTACTTAATATTATTTACTCTTTACTATTAAAGCTTAAGTACTCCTAGTATATATAAGACTTAGCGCGCTAGCGTATTATTATAGGTGTAACAGAAAAAATCGAGATAAAACTAATTAGTCCTAATCTAGGCGCTAATAAAGCATAGAACAAGTAAGGTAATAACTTTAATTAAGAGACTATATATAACTAAGATACCTAGGCTAATCTATAATCTATAGACTCTTAGTATTAATAGATTATAGATTAAGACAATCTATAATCTACTAGTCTTAGTAACTACAAATTATAGATTATAACAAGTATATAGTTAGTAAGATATATATTATTAGGATAGTATTAGTAATTTAATCCTTTAACTATAGAACGCTAATATAAGATAGTTATAAAATATCTTCTATTATTTATAAGTTATTATAGATTATAACCTAAGCTTTTACTATTAACTTATAATCTACTAATACTCTTTAGGTACTAGGAAGTTAACTCTAGTAATTAACACTATACTTATTACACCTTACTAATTTAGTTATTACAAGAAGTAAAGCGTAAGTAGCGTATAGTCTAGCTAATATAATAGTAGAAAG
>JALNQF010000436.1:0-30483 GCA_028456385.1 Ophiosphaerella korrae | reverse complement strand
ATTAGTAGTCCTAGGACATTAGTAGTCCTAGGACATTAGTAGTCTAGGATATTAGTAGTCCTAGGACATTAGTAGTCTAGGATATTAGTAGTCCTAGGACATTAGTAGTCTAGGATATTAGTAGTCTTAGGACATTAGTAGTCTAGGATATTAGTAGTCCTAGGACATTAGTAGTCTAAGATATTAGTAGTCCTAGGACATTAGTAGTCTAGGATATTAGTAGTCCTAGGACATTAGTAGTCTAGGATATTAGTAGTCTTAGGACATTAGTAGTCTAGGATATTAGTAGTCCTAGGACATTAGTAGTCTAAGATATTAGTAGTCCTAGGACATTAGTAGTCTAGGATATTAGTAGTCCTAGGACATTAGTAGTCTAGGATATTAGTAGTCTTAGGACATTAGTAGTCTAGGATATTAGTAGTCCTAGGACATTAGTAGTCTAAGATATTAGTAGTCCTAGGACATTAGTAGTCTAGGATATTAGTAGTCCTAGGACATTAGTAGTCTAGGATATTAGTAGTCCTAGGACATTAGTAGTCTAGGATATTAGTAGTCCTAGGACATTAGTAGTCTAGGATATTAGTAGTCCTAGGACATTAGTAGTCCTAGGACTAATAATGCTGTTAGTATTCGTTAATCTACGATAGTTCTAGGATATCGGCAGTCCTAGGACATTAGTAACCTACTAAGCAAGGAATATATCTATTAAATAATATACAATGTCCTAGGACTATTAATTAAGAGTAGAGCTAAAATTTAGACAGTATTTCTTCCTTAAGTATAGGATTTGTTTACTACTTATATATTAACATTGTTCTAATATAGCTACCTAACATAATTAATAGGTAGTAGTACTAAGAAGGTAACTAACTACTAAATTATTACGAGAGCGACAAAACATTTAGATAGTAGTTAAACAAGCTACCTTATATCTATAACTGTAACTTATAAACGTCCTTTTATTATAGCTATTTCTAAATTAATTAACGTTATCTCCCTAGTATACTATAAGATAACCCTTTATAGGCTGTCTATTTTTAAATATTAAATATATATCTAGTAGCTTTATATTGTCGCCTTCGCGCCTAATTTATAGAGAGCTTCCTTCTATAGTATAAAAGCGTATAACTTATACCTATATACTTTAGTAATTGCGTTCTATACTATATAAACCTACTCTAAATATATAAAGTAAAACAATTATTAGGTATTAAAATCTATAGCGCTTAAATAGCCTATAGTCGACGTCTTCTTTGTTATCCTTTATAGAGTAGTCTATAACAAGTTTTACTATCTACGATTTGTTGTAAAATTAGTTTATACATCTTCTTAGATTTTATACAAGTTTTTAGTCGTCTCTAAATAAAAGCTTAGAAAGAGCTATAATTTCTACTTCTATGTAGTAACAGCGCAGCTTAATAATATTATTATAGGCTAGCATATTATTTCTAACTAAGTTACTAGTAGTTGTATTAATTAAGTTGTTGTATTAGACAACACTTAGTATACTTCCTAGGCTAGGTAATTCCTATACTTTAACCTATTGCGACTAGATGTAGTACTAGATAGCTCTTATCTCGCTTAAGAATTGTTTCTTAACTTCTAGGTTAGTCTACATAATAACTCTATTAGCTTGCTGTAGTCTATATTGTATACAGCTTAATTTTAAGGGGCGTTTTCTATAATTTAAACTGCTTAAGTCCTTATCTTCCTATTTATTACTAGAGGAATCGATTACGATTAGTTCTTTGAGGGTAGCACCCTAAATAATAGTTTTAGATACTACGAGCGTAGGTTGTTTAGGAAGGAGAGATTCTAGTATAGCCTCCGCTAAAACTAGATTAGAAGCAATTACTTATTTAGAGAGAGTCGCATTAAGCGCTTGTAATACTTCTAGCGTCCTATCTATCTTCTTATTATCTACGTTAGTAGTAGATAGTAGATATATCTCCTTATCGTCTGTAAGGCTTACAGGTAGCTCCTAGAGTTACTTAACCTTTTTACCCTCTAAAGTAGTCGTAGGTAGCTTCTATAATAGGTTAATCTTCCTATTATCTATAAGGCTTAAGTATAGGAGTAGCTACTTAATCTCTATATTATTCGCAAGGTTTATAAGTAGGTTAGATAAATACCTAATCTTCTTATTAGGTAGACTAGCATCCTTAAAGGCCTTAGGCTTAGTATGTGTATCTCGTAGCTAATTAGTTAGCATATTCTCCCTATCTTTGTTAGTCTCCTAACTAGTAAGTTGTTCTTAAAGGCTTCGAAATTTAGGGCATCCTAAATTAGGACCTTAGCCTATAGCTTATATAGGAATAGATTGTAGGTTTACTAATTAGTATAATTCTATAGCTAGGTTATCTTCTACGTTGTCTATAGCCTAATCTTTAATTATTATATTCTTGTTTAGCCTAAGATTACTAAAGTTTTACTTTATTTCTACTAGCTCGAAGTTTGCAATAATATAGATACTAGAAATACTAAGAGATTCCTAAGATAAAATTTTGACGTCTTTGTAGCTAAGAAGGAATAATAATACTAGACTTACTTTTCTAGCTTATAGTAGTAAAGAAATTATAGAGATAGTAGAGAAAGTAAGCGCTACTCTAGGTTCCTTACTAGGGTCTATAACTTTAAGACTTTTAGCTAAGGAGATTTAGCTTAGTATACCTACTATCTTACTATCGTCTCCTTAGAATTCTAACTAAAAACATATAGTCTTTATTTAAATATTAGTAATATTAGGCTATAGTAACTAATAGAGACTTACTAAGTTAAGTATATTAGTAAGATTGTAGATCTACTCGTGTACCTCTATTTAAAGGAAAGTATCTAAGTCGTTAAACCCTAAAGTAAAAGAAGTAGTCTAGCCTTGTTAATCTATATTGTATAGGCAAAATATAGGAAGGGCGCTAGCTTTATACTTTAGTACACCTATAGACACATACTATTACTAATCTATTTCTAGAGCTTACGCTATTCCCTCTACCTATACTATTATACTATAGGCCCTATTAAGGTAATAGGAAGCGCTTTAATACTCTAATAGTAGCCTATTTAGGTAAAGTAAGATATAACTATAGTCTTACTTCTTTCTCTACCCTTTATTAGTCGAATTAGACACTCTAGTCGTATTATATTATGTCTACAAGGTAGCTTTAAGAGTTGTATATATAATATTAGTACTGCTAGTAGCTTAAATAGCTTGTGCTAGAGTGCTCTTAATTAAATAAAAGAGTAAATAATTCTAATTATACAGCTAACGCCCTTTACTTATATAAATATCCTACTATAATAGCGTATAACTAATAGAGCAGCTCTACTAGCTCCTTTAAGTCTTAGCTACAACGCTTATTTACGGCGAAGTTAACGCAAAAATTGTAATTATAGTAGTAAGCTACTATACTATTATTAAAAAATTAGCTCTAGGCTTATAGAGACTTATATATTCTCTAATATATAGCCGTCTTTCCTTCTACTAGCTTCTTTATAAGGCGTAGTAGTTAAAGTATTATGTCTTATTAAATTATATAGACTAGGATATTAGTATTAACAGCGTAACGCCGAGATTTAGCTTTTACTAGAAGGGCTATTAATCCTTTAGTAAGAGGCGAATCTCTCTACCTATAAGATTAATTAGATTTAGGTACTTCTTAGTCTCTATCCTATAGTAACTCTACTACTATATATATTACTAGCAGTGCCTCTTTTATTAGCGAATTAGCTCTACTAAGTTCTAGCTAATACATATACTACTATTTTAAGTATCTCTAACTTCTTAGCTTTATATAAATTACAGGTTAGGCGTATTTATATTAATACTATTCCTCGTGCTATCGAAGAGCTTTAGATATATACAAAACCTATAAGTAGTCCTCCTTAGAGTAGTTTATAAATACTTCTCTATCTATATTTATCTCTTGTCCTTTAAATAGTACACTAACCTTAGCAATCTATAGAGGTAGTAGTGTGCACGTTGTAGTAGTAAAAGTTACACGATATTCTAGCTAGGGGCTAGCTATTTACATCTATTAGGAACTCTAATACTACGAGGTAGATAGGAAATAGCTTAGAGTTTAGACGAGTAGCTCTAGTCTGTCTTATACAACTACAGTATAGATAGCTAGGTTGTAAATCTCTATATTTAGGCGCCCTACTAGTAAAGTAAGGAGTAGTACAGTTTAATACGCTTAAGCTAGTGCTCTCCTATAAGAAAGGTACCCTACCTACTAGGAGGGGTAGATAAGACTACTATTGTAAAGCTATTAGCTCTTACTACGAATAGCCTTTATCTAACGCCTTATTACTATAGGAGGGGTAGGTATAGCTATAAAGTAAACCTAGGAGAAAGACTAGGGGTTTAAGTTTACCTCGCACAACTAAGATATAAGTAAGTAGGCTAGCTTCCTATAGAGATAAGGAGAAAGGCGTAGTTTAATGCGAGCTTAATATATCTAAACTAATACTCTTACCTAAGAGATACCCTATAGTATATAGGCGCGTGCGTAAGACAAAGCTATTACGTAAAGAGGCTAGCTACTAAAGTTATCCTAGAGAGCAAAATAGAGACGTAGTTCCTAAACATCCCTATAATATAGTATAGAGAGAGGTATTTAAGCGTAGGTATAAAGGCTAAGCTATTAGGTGCTTAGGGTAATAGTATAGTTAATAAGGCGTATACAAGTCTACTATATATTTAAGGAGTAGGTTGCTCTACTTTGAAATATATAATAGCACTTCTATAATATAATATAAAGTCTATAAAGAGGCTATAGCTAGGAATTAGGCTATACGTCTAATAGCTAAGTATAATTGTAAAGAATACTTAGGGCGTAGCGTAAGTAGTAGGCTTAAAGGTTACTACGTTTTCTTACTACCTAAAAAGTTAGTATTAAAGATTAGTATAAAGGATATATACTAAGGTAAAGATAAATATATCTCTTCTCCTACTAGGTATCTTAAGATTAGATATAGAATTACCTTTATTCCTATTCTATAGTAGGCTAACTCCTTTCTTTATCCTACCTAAGTATCTTACTATGTTAGTCTACCTCGCTTAGTATTAAAGCTAGCAACGTAATTAATTAATATCGTAGTAGTACCTAAGCCTTATCAATATTCTAATTACAATCCTTGATTTACAGCGTAATAATAACAAACTAACTAAGTAGATCTAATAGGGTAGCTATAGAGAGTGCGAGAAGTCTTAACTAGTTAGCTTATCTTAAGGAATTAGGTTTTTACCTATTATTAAGTAGTTTAATAAAGATAGCTTAGGAAGTATTAGCTAGAGTAGTCGAGGTAAAGTAAGGTAAAGTTTAATTCTACCTAGTACTAAGCGCAAAGGACACTAGTGTAATATAGTACATAATTGTAATAGTAATAATAACTATTCTACCTAGCTAAGCCTAAAAAGGGCACATTAGTTATATTATATAACTAAACTATATAATAATAACTTTACTCTTCTAAGCCCCTACTATAGTGCACGATAAGAGAAGTAAATAGATTTAGCTTTAGCTTATATAGTATAGCACATACATACTCGAAGTAAATTAAATACTCGTTGTTAAGCGCTATATAGACCCTATAGCCTCTTTTTAATTATCGATTACCTACTACCTACAAAATAATTAGTAATACCCTAGTTTAAGTGTATATAAAGAGCTATGCTATTTATATTAGCCCTATTCTCTCTAATTCTATAGACGTATTACTCCTTAGAGCTAAATAGTTAACCTAGCGCTTAGTTATAAGAAATATAAAGTAAGATATACATAAAGCCTAAGCGCCTATATATACCTAGAGATAATTAGGAGCTGTAGTTAAGTAGGGCGTATAGCTTACTAAAAGAATCTCTAAGTAGAGGCAATAGCTAGTATCTTCTAGTGCTCTCTTAGAAGTAAGTAAAATTATAGCGCTAACAAGAGTAGTTATAGCTACGATTGTGTTAGTAACAACAAGTGCTAGGATTAAGTGTTTTACACTCTAGTTTAAAATAATTCCTAATACTTAATAACGACGAAGCCGATAGAATAAAATAATACTAGAAATAATTAACCTAGTAGTAATAAAGATTAGAAGTACTACTTTGTATATTATTGTAGCAATCTAGCCCCTATTTTAAATAAGCAAAGCTATAGAAATCTAGCGCTTTACTTACGCAAAGAAATGTATTACGCTATTACTTATAGCTAACGCTACTACTACAACGTATATCAAGAGTTTTAGCTAGGAGTATAAGAATAAAGGCTAGAGAAGGTAAGAAATCTAATACGTTAGTGCTCCTCGTAGGTTCCTCTAGAGATCTTACGTTCGTGTAGAATATAGACTAGAGAGTCTATAAGATAGCTAGCTCTACCTAGCTTAACTACTACTTACTAGCTATTATAAAAATAACTATCCTAATACTAACTAAAAGTAGAGTATCCTACACAGCATTAAATACTACTAAAGTAGCCTACTAATAGAATATAACGCCGCGATTGTGTCTAAGAAGTTAGAAATCGCGATAGGTAACTATAGTAGAGGGTATTAGCCTAATAAAGAGGGTAACAATAAAAGAAATAAGGAGGGGGTTAGCTATAATAAAGTTAAATAATACTTCGTATAGTAGAGTTAAAAAGAAGAGCTTTATATCCTTATCCTATCTAGGGGTCTATATCTACCCTACGCCCTAGCCCCTTTAGGCTTCTATACTATATTAGTAAAGGTACTTATAAGAGGCGCAGTAGTTATAGATAGTATAGCCTTCTATTTAATAGTACAAATAGTATTATTAGGCTAGGTATTTATAAGTATGTATACTATTACTTTTAGGATATAGAGGCTCTAATAAATAGAAAGATGAAATTCATAGATCTAATAGAGTCGCTCCTTATTCTCTACTTACTATAGCTAGTCGTAGGAGATACACTTAGAATATTACCGTCAAGGTCTCCTAAGACTTTGTATAAATGCCCCCTCTTTAGCGCTAAGGTAAACCTATAGCTTAGGTAGCTATATAACTTGTTAACTATAGCTAGTTAGTACTATGTAGATCTATATAGTCCCTAAAGGCTATATAAAACAGGCCTCTTTAAGCGTGTATATAAATAGGAAAGGAAAATACTACAAGGATTAAATCGTAAACGTAGCATATAGAATAAGGCGACTTTAGTTACTCTACTACTTATTGTACTAGAGTACTAAAGGGTAAGTCCTAATATACGTATAGAGTAGCTAGTACAGCTATACAGCGTTATCTATAACTAAGGGAAATAGGGACACCCCTAATAGTATATTTAGTTAGAAAGACCCTTCTTCCGCCTTATATATCTAATACTTCTACCTTAAGGGTTAAATACCTAACTATAGAAGCGCTGTATAAATAAGGCCCCTGTAATTTATTAGCGTAGTAATTTACAATATCCTACCTAGGGCAGTATATAGAGAAAACAAAGTAGTAATTTAAACTACTAAATTAGAGCTTATTACCTACTGCGCCTAGTAGGACACCTTTAAGGTAAGATAGCTTTATAGACTACTACCTATAGTTAAATCCTTATACAAATAGAGTATCCTAAGCATGTAGGCTTTAACCTAGGTAGGGTTAAGGGCGCTAATAGAACCTCTAGGTAGAAGGAGGTAGTACCTTAAGTAGCTATAAGCTATCTAATACCCTCTTGCAGCTAAGTGTCCTAAGTACTAGTAATATACTTGTGTCGCTACTAGAACGTCTACATAAATTCCCCTAGCGCTTAGTGTTAAGCGTAGTAGCTATAAACGTTACTGTAGGTAAGAGGTTATAAGTAGCTTAATAACTAGATATACTAGTAGCGGGTGCTACTTAGACTATCTAAGCTAAGAGATACTGTAAGGCCGCTAGCGCGGTGTTACTTTTAGATCTATTAATCGCTTTACTACTTTAAGTTCCTTTATTATATAGTAGCTATAGAGCTATAAAGCTTACGTAAATAGTATAGTGTATATATACCTATGTGCTGCTTTATACTCCTAAAGTAGGACTAGGGGATAGTTTAATAGGAAGATACTAGAGCCTATTAGATTAGCTTTTTATAAGCTTATAGCGTAGTAACACTTCTCCTAAATTAGTATAGAATATTATAGAGGTAACAAGGGATATATATAAAGACGATCTACTATAGAAGTAGGGCGCTAAATGCTTAAAGCGTCTAAGTCTACCTTGCTCTCTTATATCTAAGTAGTAAGGGAAGAGTATAAAGGAGCTTCGTTCCTTAAGCAAACTCTAAGCTATCTAATTCCCTTTATTAAAACCCTATTAAACTCTTCTATCTACTTCTTCTATCTACCTCCTTTACACTCTTAGAAGGATAAGCAGCTTATAAGCTACTATCGAGGATCTTACTCTATACGAGGGTATAGTGTATTAGAGAGATATATACCTTCTAATAAATCGCTAACTATACTAGGCTACTTTACTTATAGTTAAAACTAACAGCTTAAAGGAAGTAATTAGTATAATAGAAAAGGTATGTAATAATAACGATATTCTATTCGAGTTAACTAAAACGGGATAAACGTTTAGCTAGTAATAGAACAGGGAAGTTATCTAGTAGTTAGCAGAGTAGACACTAATAGAAAGGAACACTTACTATATAAGATAAAGCAATTACCTCTATATAACGCGTCTAGTAAGTACCTAAAAAATACTTAAAGCGTAGCTTACTCTATTAGAAGAGATAGAAAGAATAAGCGTATTATTTAAAAGTCTTTAGCGTAAACTTGCCTACTAAGATACAAGAATTAGTACGCTTAAATAAGATAATAGTTGTGTTAAGAGTCCTCTATAGGATATAGGTAACTAGCTTAATAGCTTAGGGACTAATTTTAGAGAAATAGAGAAGATACTTAAGAGGTAACCTAGATATAGAGAGAAGGATAGGGAGGAATAGGTAGTAGTAAAAAAGAGGAAAAGACACACTATACTTAAAGTAGAATAGAGAAGAAAGTATAGAACGTTCTTTACTATTAGGTTATTTACTAGGATAAAGTACGTTAAATTTAAGTTTTGCTTAGCCCTTTCTCTTACCTCTACTATATAGGGCTGTATAGAGAAAAGGAAAGTAAGTAATACTAAGTAGTTTATACTAGGATAAGATCCTATTACTCTTGCGTAGTACGCGCGTATTAATTCTATAATCTACTAGCACTGTAAGGTACTATTAGAGACGCTAAACTTACGTTGTGCACTTGTTTTCTTAAGCTACGTAGTAGCCTCTCTAGTTAGGGCGTAATCTTACTTGCTACCTAGGTTTACTAGGAGTTAGACCCTAGTAAAGCAGTAAAGTTATTAGCTAGTAGTTGCTACTACGTATAATACCCTACAAGAGGCTAGTAGTAATTATATCCTAACTATATCTAGGGAGTTTAGTGTCCTTTAGATAGTATTTTATAAGAGAGATAGAGATAGTATCTACTAAGCTCTTCTATTACTCTAGCGCAATAAAGAGAAGATTACTAGAGGATTTTAGCTACGCGTAGTAAGTTAAACGTCTACTATTTGTTATACGTTAATAATTTAAGGGGGAAAGCCTTGTCTATTAAGGTCTAGGATCTATTAAATAAGGGACTACTCTTTAATAAGGCTTATCTTAAGGTTAACTAATATTGTCTTGTGTTTAGCCTAGGTACCTTAAAGACGCACCTAAAGTATTAATCTTAGGATATTATAAAGCTTTGCAAGTCTATAGTAAGACTACTAAGGATTATTATAAAAAGAGGTAGTAGTAAGGCTTAATTTCCCTTCTTTTAAGAGCTAATAAGAGTATTAGGGTAGTATAGTAGTTAATTAGATAAGACGCGCTAGGCGCGTTTTAGTAGGGTAGCTAGGATACTATCCTAGCTAGCTTACTATCTAAATACGTTATAAGCCTAAACGCTTTAACTCTAAAAGTAGATTCTACGCTAACTACTAATTAATATATTTATCTTAGAAGCGATAGGACTAAAACTAGACCTAGGCCTAAGATGCGACGCACCTAGTTAAACAGTCTCTTAGTATCTAAGTAGTAGGCGAAACTTGTTTAAAATAGCTTTCTCGCACTACTCTAGTACTAACGCTTATTAAGTAACACTATATAATTTTTTTAAGTATACTATATAAGGTAAAACTCTAATATCTTCTCTATATACTTAAGTCTTGTATGTTATTAAAGAAGCAATATATATTATTATAGCTTTTTTCTAAGCCTACTAATATACTACTATCCTACAAAATAGCTAATTCAAAGGTTACCTAGTATAATAGCTTACTAGTAGTAGTTAAAGCAAGGTAAGAGAGAATGTAAGTCGTTAAGAGGATGCCTATAGTTAGTCTATCTAAGCTAATCTAAGAAAGAAAACAAGAGATTAGTAATCTAGAATATAAGTTAGTGTATCTAGAGGAGTTAAATAGAGTAGTAGCCTACCTCTATTAGGAGATTTATATAGTAGCTAATACCCTTAAATAAGTGCGTAATAATTTCTTAAGGTTAAATATATTTCTAGGAGATAGAAATAGATAGACTTAATCTAACTTATACTAATTTCTATTAGATAACCCTTTTATAGTCAGCGTAGTGTAGAGTTAGTATATTAATAAGATAAAGGCCCTATCTTGTTTACCTAAGTTATATTATATATATACTACTAAAATACTACGTAATTTAGTTTTTATAAGTTATAATAACTTTATAGATTTTACTAAAATTAAGATGTTCTTAATACTATTATAAATATATATCTTTGCGTTGTAGGGAGCTATCTCTACTAGATACGATTATAAATACTAAATTTAGCGTTACGTTATATAAGTATATCCTTAGACAAATATTAAGTTTTGCTACAATAATGCGCGAATACAATAGTAAGAGTAGTAAAATCTATATAGTATTAATTACTACTTGTCTAAAATACCTACTATTAGCGCTAAAGTATTCTATAGTAGTAATTATAATCGGCTTAATACGCGCGTCTCTATAACCTTGCTTGTTGTCCTTACTAATTAGGATTTTAGGTAGAGTTAAGCTTACAAGGTATACTACTAGTCTTACTTATATATATTACTCTACTAGATAGCTAAACCTTACAATACTTCTATAAGTTTTTAAACTAGTAAGTATACTACTTTATTGTAAATATTGTAGTAGTTCTAGTCTAACTTGCTAATTTTACCTACTCTTATCGCTAGGTAGTATTTATAAAGGACTAAGGTAAAGTTTACTCTAGAGGTTTACTAGGTTTATTTTCGAGAGGCTGCTAGTAGTAGGCGAGACTAAAGGCTATTAATCCTAGATACTTAATTTAAATAAGATACCTAAGAGTATCCTATTATACTATAAACTTTACTAGAGCTTCCTCCTACCTTAATAGAGATAATATTAGCTCTACGCCTTCTTATCGATTAACGCTTGTCTACGTTTATAATACTAAAGAGTAGAGTAACATATACTATAATAATCTGCTAGAATATAAAGTAATTTGCGTATACTAGAGGAAAGACCTAGTACTAGCGCTTAGCTAGCCTTTTTAATCTTACTTAAGCGTAGTAGGTAATAGAGATATAAGGAGTAGCAAGAGATATACAAGTAACTTAGAGCTATGCTAAAAATAGACTATAACCTAAAAAGAGGCTAACTACGTAATTATAGACGCTAAAAACAATTATTAATACGCTATAACCTTACACGACCCTTAATTCCAAAGGAACTTATTAATATCTAGAATATAGCGCCTTATCTAACCCCGCCTACTTTTTAGTATATTAGTTGTAGGTATCTTAGCATTTAGCGCAAAAATTTAAGATAAAGATTTTTAAAGTAGCCTCTTACGCTAATAGTAATAATACTTTTCTTAGTATAATAATAGCGTAGATAACTAGTAGATATCTTCTTTTTAAGACAAGGGTAGACCGTAGTATAGAGAAAAATTAGAAAATAAGCTAGCCTAGTCTAATTTAAAAGTCTTAAGAATAGTTATTAATGCTAAGTTTTAAGGGGACGTCGATTTTCCTCTTTAAAGTCCTTATCCTTATCTTTATCCTTCTAATCTATAGAGTACAGGTACTCTTTAATATAGTTATATAGTACCGTTTCGCTATTAAGTCTATTTAAAGCCTCCCTAAAATTAAACACCTTGTATATCGTGTAGTTATTACCTTAGACACTTCCTAGCTCTTACACTCTCTTTTTCTAAAGACTAGTAAGCTTTGCTACGCTTAATAAATTAATTAACCTACCCTATCTTACTTCTAGACAAAATTTAAACTAATACGCCTTAAAATTATTATAGCTATAGTCTTTTAACTCTAGTATAAGGGGCTCTATATCCTACTAGATTTCCTATACCTTAACCTATATAGACTAGAGTACTTTAAATTCTAACTCCTAAAATTCTATACTACCCTATACTCGCATGCCGTTAAAACTCCTCTTACGCTTCTTTTAGGCTAGCCTATCTAATAGTTATACTACAATAGGACTACCTAAGTTACTATTGTCTATACTAGTAGTAGTAGTAAGGGTTAACTAGAGTAATAATTGTCTTTATAGTTCTTCTTTGTTATTAAGTAATATTAGGTTATTTATAATATTAGCGAGTGTTTTATAGTATATATAAGGTTATACCTTTTAAACTAAGCGTGTCTTTGCTTAGAGTCTATACTATTTCGCTATTATTACCTCTAGCTTCTATATAAAGGCCTCTAAATCGTGTAGAGCTATTACTAACCTTAGCACTAGACTCTCTAGGTACCTTAAAGCTTCCTTAGTATAAGAAATAGATGTTAGTAGGGGTAGCCTCGTCTAGATTCGTACCTATACTAGTAGCTACCTTAGCTATCCCTTGCTACTCTAACACACTAACACTAAGCTGCTCGCTATTTATTTTACTTTGTTTAGGGGGGCTCTAGCTTATAGTCTTGTAATCCTAGTTAAATCTATAACACGACGCTATTAATAAGATAGTATAGTTTTAACCTATATACCTATAGGCGTCCCCTTCGCCTTAAATTACCTAAACTCTAGTTATACCTTTACTTATTGCGTGTGCTAACTCTACTAAGAGGCTTCTACCCTAAGCTAAGTAGGTAATATTAGAGATATCCTTAGTAGAGGCGAGCTCGCTTTTATCTAGCTCCTCTAAAACTTTAATATCCTTATCTAATATTATAGTCGCAAGCCTATTATTTATCCTAGTAGTACATTCTTATTAGGCCTTATATCCTATAGTATTCTATACTACTATATTTACTAGCGCTCTGTAGCTCGTAATACTAGATTAACCTTATCTAGTAGCTAATTTATAATTAGTTAGTCCTTCTATTAAGCTTAGGCTCGACTCGATAGCGCTAATAAGATAAGATATACCTATTTCTTTAGTTACTAGACTTATATCTATAGAAGTATTAGGATAAACAATAGAAGGGCTTTGTTCCTGCTCGTCTACATTAGCCTATAGATACAATAGTTAGAGTAAAGATTTTATTTACAATTTCGCATTCTAGTATACTATTACTCTAGGTATTCCTATAATAAAGGTTATAGTCTTTAGTATTTAAAATAGAATTAAACAGTTTTTTAAAATAGTCTAGAGTCTAGTATAAAGGTAAAGGGGAGAAGGCTATAATATAATTAGAAGACTATAGTAGGCTTATAGATAACTTTATACTCTATCCCTAGCTTAGGGATGTAGGGGAGTACGCTTTAAAAGCGCCCTACTACGCTATCCTTAGTCTTTATCTATAATACTCTTACTAATTAATACACCTCCTTTTATAATATATAAACGGCGCAGCGCGACTACCTCTAGCTAAGCCCTATTAGTCTTTAGCTACTAGGATCCTACAGCCCCTATAGGATATAGTAGATAGTAGTATACTAATATATATTATACTATGTCTACTCTACAATAATACTATTTATATTAATTAGGAGACTTGTTACTATAGAGTAGGCAATAGCCTACCTAGCAGCTTAGGAGTTAAGGGCTCTAGATATGCCTCGCACGACGATATAGACAGGCAGCTAGGTTTAGTAAACTACTATACTAGTACGCTTAAGGTACCTAAGCTTATACTCCTACTCTAAACTATATTATTGCTAGCTAAGTAAGTGTAGATAAAAGCTACTACTTATAAGTACTATTCTATAAACAAAGCGTAGTAAAGTATACTAATAGGTAAGGTATAGTAATTATAAACTATAAAGCTATAGTTAAAAGGTAACTATCGCTTGTAAGAATGCTTTAGAGGGAGGTCTTCTAGTAATTAGGCGCCTCTTCTAAGTACTTATAGTTTATACTATTAGTCGTCCTAGCTATAGATTGTGTAGAGAGTTTTAAAAGGCTTAATATTACTAATATCTTAAATATATAGTAGTTCTCCTCCGACAATAACGTAGTAAATATACGATTGTAATAGCTACATAAGTTTATTATTATATACTACGTCTATAACAACGCTAGTAGTATAAAGAGGTACTAGAGACTAATTCCGTTATATAATACTAAAGATATTTAGATACTAGTAAGATTATACAAAGTATTATCTAGGAGAAAGATAGTACTAGAGTAATAGTTAGATACACTAGAAGAGGTAGTAGAGAGGCTATACTCTTAGCTTATAAGCTAGAGTGTAGTCCTCGTAGATTAGATATATACTTCTATAATACTATTCTTAAATATCTAGCGATTTTTAGGCTATCGTTGTAGTAAAGTATCTATAGTGTAGTTAACACGTTAGAAATAATAAAGGAAGGATAGATTTAACTATAGTTTATATAGTATAAATATATAACTCCTAATATACTAGCGTTATATTAGTACCTAGGTAACATTTATATAATTAGTAGGTGCAGTACGTATAAGGAGTTGACTCTTAGATATTAATGTAAAGAACAAAGATAACAATATAGTACTTAATATTACAGTAGACTAAAGGGCTAGAGAGGTTATTCTTAAGCTTATCGAAGTAGGCGCTAATCTTAAATACCTAGGGTAGAAAACTAATCTTGTTTGCTATACGATTAGTAGTAAGAATATAGCGCTTCTTACTAAATTAATTAAGGGAGGTATTAATCTAGATAGAGCTATATATTTCGTAGTAAAGGACTTTTCGCTTTAGTAAGAATATAACCTTGATAATCTTATTTAGATACTAGTTAAAGTAGGGGCTAATATAAACAGACTACTAGAATTAGAAAGAGAGCAGGATAATAAGTACAGCGAGGAAGATAATAAGTATAACAGTTAATTCGACAATAATATACTTATATTAGTATCTAGATAAGCTATAGTAAAAGTAGTTAGCCTACTTGTTTTACGCGACGCTTTAGTATCTACTTAAAACAAGATTAGGCAATCTTTATTAATAGTTGCAACGCAGAGTAGACATAAAGAAACTATTTAAATTTTACTAGAACATGCCCCTTTCGTTATCAAAATAGTAGATAACGCTAGCCTTTTAGCTCTAGATATAGCATATAAAACTAGCTAGCCTAATCTAACTATACTCCTAATTAAGAAAGAGGAGTTTTTAAATCCAAGCTCTGTTTTAGAAGGATTCTTCCTATATATAGTTAGAGATAGATAGACGAACTTAGTAAATGCTCTTCTATAAAAGAATATTATTAATCTAGACTATAGAAATAAGAATAATAGCTACACACCTCTTTTGCTAGCTATATCAAAGGGCTACAAGGCGATAGTCTAGCTACTACTTAAGATAAGTAAGGTTAACGTTAACGCAAAGTCTATAAATAGTAATACACCTCTTTTACTAGCTACGTTAAAGGGTTATAAAGTAGTAGTTAAGCTATTACTTTAGATAGGTAAGAGTAACGCTAAATTGTTAGAAAAAAGTATCTAAATACGCAATAGTATAATAAGGCTTTTTCAATCTAGTATAGAGCATATCTTAGTTATTAAGAACTACTAAGCCTTAAGTATTAAAACACTCGAACATACTTTAATTATTATACCTTACTTCTTCGACTTTATAGCTTAGAGCTTTCTTAGAGCGCTTTAGCTAAGATACTATAAATTACTTGCTCTATACTCCTATAATCTTGCTAGTCGATAGTATAACTAAAAGAAGCTCTAGAGCCTTAGGAATTACCTACACATTAGGCTTATACAAATAATTTCTTTATTTACTATATTGCCTACTAATAACTACTTTAACTATAATATATCCTTTAAGATAATATCTTTATACGTTAACATACTATAGGATTTAGAAATAAGATAGTAGTTTGCCTCCTATAGCGCGATAGAAGTATAGGTATATAATATAGCTAAACAATCTACAGTATTTACTACTACTAGCTAAGAGAATAGCCGACCTGCACCGGCCCTAACCTTGCGCTAGAGGTAATAAGAAATTTTCTTTTTAAGATAGTATTTTATAATTAATCTACGTATAATAGCTCCTAGATTTAGCTCCTATAGTAGGACCTGCCCTATATCGTCGCTATTACTACGCTTATTTATTACAGCAAAGTCTAACTTAAAAGTCTTTTTAAACTCGCCTAGTTTATACGCCTACTCTTAAATTGCGTTTAATAGAAGAAATTTATAGATCTAGGGGCTAGAAGTTTAGATTATACGAAAGACGTAAGATAACTAAGTTACACCTTTAGCTACATAGCTAGCTCGTAATTTAAGGAAAGCTCGTAGTATACACGAACTATAGAGTAAAGAGATGCTTGCAAGAGATCTACTTTTAAAGACTAATATTAATAATAGTAAGGAGCTTATCTAAGTTCTTACTAACTATATTAATAACGCACCCTATATACATCTAGTATATACCTTATAAAATGTTCTACCCTATCTAATCTCGCAGAATAGAGAGGATAACAGCATTTAAACTTAACTTAATACTTAGAGTCCTTAAAATACACTATAATATGCTTCTTAAGAACGTCTTTTCGCGGCTAATAGCGTATACGCTATTTATACGACCTCTCTTCTTTACCTATATAGAAAAGATAGATAGAGTGTAGGAGGATTATTAGGTATAGATAATAAGACTAAGTATCTACAATTCTATTACTTCTAGATATAGTAGGCTTACACCTCTTAAATCTAATATTTAGGTCTATAAGCTTAGATAGGTGCTTACCTACTTTTAAAGATAAAGAAGATAATACTACGTCCTCTATATAATCTACTTTTTATTTAAGAGCCTTTAGGATAAGAGTTTCCTAGAAGTAGCACAACTAAGCAAGAGTATAAACGTATTAGACGCGAGCTTAATTGTTCTTAAAAGGCTTAGAGAGCATATTAGCTATAGTAGCGCGCTCTTAGAGTTCGAATTCTAGGTTTAGTAGAGTTAGGATCTTAGTTATTAGCTTCCTACTAAGCTACTTCTCTATCTTAATTGCGTTAATAGAGCTATAGAAGGTTTAGATCACCTCTTTTAGACGCTCCCTACGTAATTTCTCTATAGTACTACTAATCTTATAGATAGTTAACTTGTAGTTATCGTAAAGCAAAGTTCTCTAAGCCTAAGAAAAAGGCCTAAAGCCTTGTTTATATAGCTTATACTTGTAGAGATCTCTTTCTCTACGTAGTTCTATAAGTAGTAGGTAGTTGCGCACCTCCTATTATTACTCGTCGTCTAGTTTAACAGGTACACGTTAATCTTATAATAAGCCTATCCTTATAACAGACCGAATTAGGTCTTCTTTAGAAGGTGTACTAAAGTAGATTAACTAGAAGTCGCGTATAATGTGCGTCAGCGTGTAATATTGCTTGTAGGTCTCGCTACTATAACCTATAGTTTAGTTATAGCTAGTCGTTAGAAGAGCCTCTAGCGACGTCTATTAGCTTAGCACAACAAATAAAGTAATTTACAGACGTCGCCTACTATTAATCCTATCTCTAGAAGCTCGTTGTAGTTAGTAAAGCTTAACGTTCGCTTTAAATCCTATAACGCGCCCTAGTTAGACAAAAATCTCCTAATATTTCTAGTAAGGGAACGCTAATAGCAGAACAGCACAGCTACCCTTAACTGTGCTTTAAATGTTGCAAAAGAAAGGCTTATCTAGTATACCTTCCTTCTATCTAATGTAGAGAATACTGCGTTCTACTAGAATCTTAAGATTAAAGATTTACTAGATAGAGGAAAAATTATCGTAGAATATATCTTACCTAAAGCTAATAGCTAGTAAATACGAGACTATATAGTACGTAGGTAATCTCTTAAAGTAAAACGTAAACTTCTTTCTAAATAGTAGAGACAAAGTTAGTAAGGTACGATAATCTTTATAGTGTAATATACAATATTCTATCTCTCTCTTTATTCTTAACGTGCACTAGGTTTACGTTTACTACAAGAACGCTTTAGTTTAGATCTATAAAGCTAGGAACCTTTATAAGTAATACATCCCTAAAGTAGAGCGCTTTATTACTTCTCTTATTACTTGCACTCTTAATAAGTACTCTTAGTTATATAGTAGTAGCTGCGCTTAAAAAGAAGAGGGCTAAGATCTGTACGCGAATAAAGCTATATAGTAGCTTTTTATTGTCTACCTAAAGAGTATGTAAGATAGTAAAGAGGTTCTAGACATACATAGTAAGCTTTTCCTTCTTTAACCTATCTAGCTTAAGCTATAGTATCTACTACATTAGGTTAGGTATTAAATAATAGGTAGAGGGTTGTAGGGCTAACAAACTCTACGTATATCTTTAAGGACCTTGTTTACTATTGCATAGCCTACTACATAATTATAATATATACTAATCTATTTCTAATAAGTATTAATTGTACTCTCCTTCTTAATTTAGGAATTATCTATTCGCTATTCTAGATACGTCTTGAATACTACTAGGTCGTATCTACGTAACTAGTCCTCTAGGGACAGCCCCGTCTCTTCCTAGAGCGTAAGGTAGTAACTAGACATTATTAGACTAAAGTGTATTAAACGACTTCTATAATGCCTACCTCTCCTAGAATCTACTTTCTACCTTCTATAGTTCTTTTGTTTTGTGAGTGTGCCTTAGTTTTGCCGGTCCTTGCTTCTAGTAGTAGGCTATTCTCTTTAGTATCGCATCCGCCTTAGAACCAAGTAGGGTAGCCCGCTTTCCTCCCCGCTCACTATCTAAATCGATGCCGCTGTCTCTAGAACTATTGGTTTCTAAATTAGCTAGTGATCTAGCATCCGTGTCCGAGCTCAAATGTGCGGCTGGATCGAGGTCTTCGTCTAGGGCGAAACTGGAACCACCGTCTGACGAGGGCGATGCGGCAAGTGATAGACTTTCATGGTTTGGCACGGCAAACGAGGTGGGAGGGATGTTACGGCACTGTCTCTTCGGTCTGTTGGCAGCGACAGCAGGAACCGCTGGAGTCGCGGTACGCAAGGTGCCAGGTTTGCGGCCGCGTCGAGCCATTGTTGTCGCGGCACGGGCAGGTTGGCGGGGTCAAGGACGGGAACTTGAGAGTGGAGGTATGCGTGGAAGAGGTTGAATGTAGGGAGGGCAGAAAGAACATTTATAAGGGTGTTCGAAGAGATGCCTGCGGCGTAGAGAATGGAGGGTTATCATGTCTAGTCTAGCAGCGTCACTCGCGGCGGCGCTTGCCCTTGAGCATAGTAACGAGAGGTAGTGAGCCTGGTGAGGCGTGGTGATCAACGCGCGAGGCGCAGGTCCCCTGTCTAGGCACCGCCTTGGCGATCAGGGCTGTCTCTAAAGCAGCGAGCCTTTGGGGGCTAAGCGAGGTGGAAACGCCTCTAAAAGCGGCGGCAAATGCCCTCTAAAAACGGACGCATTTCCACGAACACTTGAATATAAGTAGTTATTTTTCTTTACTAAGAACTAAGAGTTACTATATAAGCTTTTACTTAATTTAAAGACTTTTTAGTCTAACTATTTATAAATTCTCTTATTAACTACGTCTCTTAGTTTATAAAGTATAGAGAAGCTATCCTCTTTTTATACTTTATAAAGTACTATATTAATTTAAACTAGTAGAAAAATATTAGAGTAGATATAGCCTAACTCTATATAGTTAAAGCCTAATATAGCTTTTTAATATAGAAAAATATTAATTAGTATTTTTTTTCTTTTAGCTATAGTAAGTTAGTAATCTTTATTTTTACTAGCTAATTTTATATAACCTAAGTACTTATAGAAAAGAAAGTAGTCTTATTAATAATATATTATTAGAATTGTATTTAGCTTTAGTTATTTTTTACTAGCTACTTAAGTTCTACTCTTACTTTTTAGTCTAATTAACCTTTTACTTTATAGAGCTATACTAATAAGTTATAGACTAGCTATACTTTTTTACTTTTTTACTTATATATAGTATTTAGCCTAAATTATAGCTTTATCTTTAATTAGATTTTAAGTATATATTTTCTTTTTTTACTTGTTTCTATATCTTTATAAAGTCTTCTAAGATTTCTAAGATACTTTTATATAGAGAAATTTAAGCTTATTTTATTATTATTAGATCTACTTATATATTATTCTATAATTCCTAGTATAGATACTAGGTACTACTAATAGTTCTTTAGGCGTTTCTTTCTTATTTCTCTATTTTCCTAGTATCTATTTATAGAACTCTACTTTTAGTTGTAAAGTTCTTTATTAGTTTTTCTATTATTACTATATTTATCTATCTTATACTTCTTATTCTATTAAATATTACTATAAACTTTATATAAGTATTTTAATTCTTTAACTAAAATTTATAGTATATTTAGCTATTACCTTCTTATTTAAAAGAGTATTAATAATCTATTATAAATAGGTTCTTAAAGATTATTAGGTAAGAGAGACTTTATATAATAAAGAAGTTAGACTAAACTTTAATACTTCTAATTATAACTAGTATACTTAAAATAATCTATTTAAAGAACTTTTATACTTTATTTATAGTAACTAGCTATACTATAGCTATTTTAAAGTAGATTGTATTAAGTTCTACTTCTAAGTTTAGTAAGGCTAGTAGTCTAGTCTTATAGACTTAGATTATTACCTTTTAGTATTTATTTTTAAGTCTTTTAATCCTTCGAAGTTAGTTATATTCTAAGTACTCTCTTACTATATTTATATTAGTTATAAGACTAGTAAGGCGTATAGGTATAATAAAAAGTAATTTAGTAGAGCCTAAGAGATTATAAGCTTTATATCTAATAATTTTTCTATTTATAGCTTTTACTATTACTTTATAAAGAATATTAGTATTTATTATATATAGGTAAGGGCTATTCTAGGATAGAGCTACTAGTAGTCTTTTAGGGCTCTAAAGTATCTCTCCTAAGTTTTTAGTTATACTTACTATTACTCTTTTATTTATAAATTCTTCTAACTTATCTACTATAAAAGTAGGCTTTATAAGCTTTTTAAAAAGGTTTAGTATATTAGCTAAAAGTATTTATATAACTTGTAATACTAGTATTTCTATAACTTTTAATATTACTTCTTTAGTATTTAATTTTAAAGTATTAATTTACTTAAGCTTTTTTACGTAGTTCTTTTATTTATCTATTTTTTAAGAAGTTATTCTAGATTTATATCTATTTCTATAGTATTAAATTAGGTCTACTTAGATTTAAAGAATTTAGCTTTATTTTTGTAATTATTTTATATAGCTAGAATAGGTACTAAGGGCCCTTAGGTCCTAAACCCTACTATAGTAATATATATAGTATTAATAATATTTTCTTCTACTAGATCTTTTTTATTTTTAGTTACTATATCTAGAATCTATTATATTCTTCTACGCTTACTATTCTATCTTCTTCTAAATTATCTATTATACTTCTAAGTAAGTTTATTACTACTATTATCTAAAGCTATACTAGCTATTATACTATAAGGTTTATTATAACCTAAAGGTTTATTTCTTAATATTATAAGTCTTGTATTTTCTACTAGATATACTAGATTATTATATTATTCTAGTTACTACTTACTTTAATCTATTTAATAAACCCTTAGTAAGTTAACTCTATACTTTATTAATATCTTCTAGTTTCTAGATTAAACTATATGTATCTAAATAGTATTAAAGCTTTTCGTTCTTTATAGTTATTAATATAGTAATTTAGGTATCTATACTTAATATATCTATAAAAGACTAAACTTATAATTACTATATTATTCTAATACTAAGGTTTTACGCTATTCTAAAATAGTAGTAAAAGGTTCTTTTAAATTTATAGCTTTATTATAAAAGGTATTACTAACTATAAGTTTACTATAGCTTAAGAGGTCTATAAATACTTATCTACTTTAATTTATCTTTTTATAACTAAGTATACTTCTAGTATCTAAATAAACTTTTAAGCTCTAGCGTTTAGGTTATTTATAGCTATAAATGTAATTACTTAGAGTTTTATTATTATAAAGTATTTTATAAGATTTTAACTTCTAATTATATAATTTCTATTCCTAAAATTATTTAGACTATCTTCTATCTTTAAGTCTAGTTATAAGAGTTAGGTATAGGCTTTATATTAGGAAGCCTAAATATCCCTTTAAGTATTATAAATAGCTATTTCTTATAGCTTATACGCTTTAGTATACTTATTATTATAGATATAATAGGAGAAATTAAGATAGAACAAATTAGTCTTAACTTAAGTACTAACGAAGTATAAGATAAGTAGAGTAGTAACCTAGATTAAGAAATAAACTATAACCTAGATACGTAATACAAGTAATCTATAGTTATATATAATATATTATAAGTAATCTATTAATCTACGAAATAGAGTAATAAATTAAGTTTAATCTATAAATCTATACTATATATTAAAATATAATATAAAGGTATATAGTTAGTAGTAATATGTATTATTAAGAAAGTATTAGTAATCTAATCTCTGACTAAGAGCGACAATATATTAATATCGCAAGAGTTATTCTATTGTTTATAAGTTTATTATATAATTACTATATATACTTTAGTTATTAATATTTAATCTACTATAATCTATAGAGGTTACTATAGTTAATAGTAAGTAACCTTGTTATACTTATAGTTCTTTTAAAGGCTAAGTTAAAACGTTCTACTTATAAGTTTCTTTATACTAGCTAGTTAAGGTATATCTAGATTATTTAAAAGTTAAAGTCTTTTATATTTTTATTACTTAGGTTATATTTATTAAAGACTTTTTATAGGTAGTACTTATTAAGTCTTTTTACTAAGTAGTATCTTTTTATAGCTTCTATAATTATTTTTACTTTCTAGTACTTTATAAACTAAAGGCTAAAGTTATTAAAGTAGTTTTAGAAAAAGAAGTTGTCTTTAAGTAAGTATTACTATAGCTAGGTTTAAAGTACTTCTTCTATCTCTTTTTATTATACTTTATTAGACCCTTAGAACCTATTTCTTATTACTTCTCTAACTATTATCTAATCTTTAGCTTTCTCTACCTCTATAAACTTAGTTATACTTTATTTAATAATATCTTTTCTTATCTTATTACTAAACGTAATAATATTATAAATTTAGTCTCTAATAAGCTATTTATAAAAGATTACTTATTCTTTAATACTATCTAGAAACTCTATTATATTAGTAATAATAAACTTAAATATCTTATTTATAAATAGGTTTTATTTACTAATATATACTCTACTATTCTATACTACTATTATTTTAATAGCTACTATAAGCTAGCTAAATATCTATAAAGATATTTTAATTATTAGTTAGGGTATATTTAGGATAGTAAAGCTATTATCTATTATTAGTATACTAATTCTTTTAGGTAACTTATATAGTCTATTAGGTATTAAGTTTAAAAGTCCTAAGTTATATAAAGAAGTTCTTAGCTAGTAAAGTAATAGCCTTAGTATAGTCTCTTTATTAGATAATAAGATAGATTTTATAGCTTAGGATTACTTTATAATATTCTTTCTTTTACTACTCTTTTTATATTTTATTTATCTATAATTATAGTATACTACTTACTATTACTAAGCTGTGTTTTTCTTACTATACTACTTATTATTATTTTCTATTCTTACTATTTTCTTACTAGTTATATTTCTATTTTAGTATTTCTATTATCTATACCTCTAATAACTATTTATTAAGTGCCTAGGAGCTTATTAAAAGCTTTTCTAATTTTTTCTATTAGCTTCTTTATTTTTAGCTAGTTATACTACTAGCCTTTTATACTACTTATAGCCTCTTAGTCCTTAGGCTCTATATATTTATAGTGTATTCTTATTTTTATACTTATACTTATACTATACCTATTTCTATATAAAATAAGTTAGCTTATCTTAAGTTTTATAAATATTGTTATAGGGTTACTTATTATCGACTACAATTAACCTATAAGGTATTAGTAGATTAAGAAGTAATAATAAAAGCTTATATAGTAATTAGGTAAAAACTATTAATAATAGTTAATTTATATATAAAATATTAAGTATTAGCGTTCTAGGTTAGAGATTAGATTACTAATACTATCCTAATAATTTATATTACTACTAACTATATACCTTTACTAATCTATTAATTTATTACTTATATCTAGTCTTAGTAACTATATATTATAGATTACTAATCTATTAATCAATACTTAATTCTTGTCTATATATATAAGAGATTAAGGGATTAACTACGTATCCTAATTATAAGTAGTTTTCTAATCTAGGTTATTACTCTACTTATCTTATAGCCTACTTTCTTTATTAATATTAAGTTCTTTATCCTCTATTTATATACCTACTAAGTCTACCCTTTATTATCTTTAATTAGCTAATTATATATAATATTATAGTATTATAATATTTCTTTATTCTTATTATAAGTCCTTAAACTCTTTATTAGTTTATCTTTCTTTAAAGTTTAGTAAAGCTTATAAAGTATATATATATACTAATACCTATTAATTTTATAACTTATTAAGTATATCTCTAGTAGAGTATAAGTTAAAGATACTTATTTACGCGTCTATACTTATATATAATAAAGAGAGCTATTAACTATACTTAAGAAAAACTATTATTATAGATTATAGAAGCTAAAAAGGAGTATAAAAGGCTTTATAAGCTCTTTTATTATATAATAGAAGAATATTAGTTATAACTTCTTAATAATTAGATATAGTTATCTAATAACTAGGCTTGTTTATCTTATCTTTATAAGATAAAAGCCTTAAATAATAAAAAGTCTATTAAATAGTCTACTTTTTTAGAATCTAAACTAGACTTTAAGGATATAGTAGGGGCTATTCTAGCTCCTACTACCTTAGGCGTATCTATTATCTATCTACCTACTACTAGTAGTATAGGTCTTTTTTATTTACTACTAGGTAGTCTAGAGAGTTTTAATTTTAGAACTCTTTTAGTTTCTTAAAGTAATTAAGATTATCTTCTAGTTTCTATATATCTTCTTATAGTTACTTTTTTTTATCTATACCTATCTATATTACTAGGTAGTAATTTCTTCTATTATAGAATTAATATTATAAAATCTTCTTAACTTTTTAGTTTTCTTATTCTCTATATATATCTACTTTGTATACTAGTAGTTTTACTTCTTATAGTACTTTTTCTAGTAGTAATATATAGAATATTAAGTATATCTTTATTTTATCTAGTAGTTTTAGTTTAAATATAAATAATGTAACTTCTTTTTTTATCTTATATAGTCTTATCTTAATATAATCTAGTTTTAAACTTAGTTATTTCCTCTTAATATTTCTTTATATTAACTATACTTTTTTCCTCTCTTTAAATTAAGGTCCTTCTTAGTATTTTTTATTATAGAACTTTACTATTTAATCCTATAAGAATTCTACATTCTATTATAGTTAATTATATATTTCTTTAAGTTTATTTATAAAGTTTTCTTTTCTTAGAGACTAAGATACTTTAAATTTTAGTATCTAATATATATTAGAGTTAAATCTATAGTTTAAAAAGATAAGTAATACTCTTATTACTATATTCTTTATACTATTGTATACTAATTATACTATAGGTTGTATCTATACCTAATTATTCTAGTTGTAGTTAAGGTAGTATTTTAAATATTACTCTACTATCTAATTTATACGTTCTAATTATCTATCTATTTATAGGTAGTATAGTATTAATATTATATATCTAATTCTTAATAATACTATTATTATTCTCTATAGTTTTAATATAAATCTTATATCTCTATCTATAATAATCTTGTCTAGAATACTATATTAGCTAATTACTATTCTTAGAACCTAGTATTTAGTAACTTCTATCCTACTTTTTTCTTTATATAGTCTAAAGTATAAGTACTTTATAAGCTTATCTACTATTATTAGGATTCTATTATATTTAATTCTTTATATTAGGTCTTTTAACTTTAGTAACTTTGTAATTAAGTCTATTGTAATAACTCTTTAGAGTTATTCTAGTATTTTAACTAGTTATAGTATCTTATATAGTATATATCTACTATACTTATTTTTATAATATTCTATATAATCTTATAGTATTTCTATTACTAGTTATATTACTTTTAAGATATAATAGTTCTTTAAAAGTCTATCTAGTATTTTATTAATACTTTAGTATCTATATACTAGTAGTTTATAAAACTATTATATAAACTCTCTTTATATTTTACTTAGGATATATATTCTTCTATAAGCTTTTACAAGTATTTCTTAGATCTTAAGTTTTTCTATTTCTTTAGAGTCTTTCTCTATTTCTTTCTATATCTATTTATTTAGCTTACTACTTTTTCTTTTAAGTATTATAGCTATTTTAGGTATATTTAGGACTAAATATCTATCTTTATTCTTAATTAGAACTCTACTAGTAGTATTTACTTAAGGTATCTATAAGTTAGTTATCTTTACCTTTAGTATTTATAATCTTAAAGTTAAATATTAACAAGAATTCCTACTATCTTATATATTGTTAAAATAAATCTTTATCTAGTATAAATCTTATAAGATTTTTATTATCTATATAGACTTTTATTTAATATTTTACTATTTATAAATATATACTATATTACTTAAATACTTTATAGATTGCTAGTATTTTCTAATTATAGATTAGGTAGTTAAGTTCTACTAGCTTTATTTTCTTAGAGAAGTATTTAACTAGGTATTCTTATTTTATAACCTAATCTTTTTGTATTAGTACTATTATATAGATTAAGTTTAATATATCTATTTTTACTAATACTAGTAGGTCTAGGTTATATATTCTAATAACTAGGTTTTCTAAAAACTTCTATTTAATCTTGTTAAATACTTTTTTATATTCTTAAGTCTATTTAAATAGTATATCTTTCTTTATAAGTTTTATTAATAGCTCTATTAACTTAGACTATCTTACTATTATCTTTTTATAGAAGTTTGCTAACCTATAAAACTATTGTACTTCTTATAGGTTTATTAGTATTAGCTATTTATAGATTACTTTAATCTTATTAGAGTTAATCTATATTTTTCCTAGTTTAATAATAAATCTAAGGAAGTCTTTTTCTTTAGTATAAAACTTGTATTTTTTTATCTTAAAGAATAATTTATTTTTTACTAGTTTCTCTAGTACTTTAAATATATATTACGCGTACTCTTTTTCTATTTCTAAGAATATAATAATATTATCTAGATATATAAATATAAATATATCTAAGTATTCTCTTAAAACTATATTAATTCTTTTTTAGAATGCTACTAGTAGATTTATTAATCTAAATAGTACAACTATATATTTAAATAGTTTATACTACGTTCTAAAAACTTATTTCTATTTATTACTTTTATTAATTCTAATCTAGTAGTAGGTATTTTAGATATCTAGTTTTGTAAAGATTTAGGCTTTTTATAGTCTATCTTGTATTTTATCTATATATAGTAAAGGGTATTAGTTTTTATTTATAATTGCGTTTATTTTCTTAAAGTTTACGTAAGGTTGTTTATCTTTTATCTATTTCTTATCTATATAGATAAGTCTATATACTACTAATAATTAGGAGTTTTTTATCTATCTTTTTTTTATTACACTTTTAATAAATACTCTCTTAATCTTTAATTCTTCTTTAGTTTTTTAATAAACTAGGCTCTAACCTACGTTCTTTCTTTCTTCTAGGTTTATTACTACGTCCTATAGTTAATATTCTAGAAGATAATTATTAGGTTCTATTAGTTGTTTTTCCTATTTCTTATATTCTTCTAGGAACTCTCCTTTATACGTGCTTATATTAGATTTTAATATATCTTTTTTAGGATAGCTAATTCTCTCTATTCTCTAATTAATCTTTAGGTTAGTTATCTATAACTATAGTATTCCTAATATTATATCTTGTTTATTTATAATTTTTGTTATGTCTATAACTATATTCTTAATTTCTAGTCTTTTTAGTCTTAGTGTAGAAGGTACTATTTAAAACCTAATAGGTTTCTAAAATAGTTTTTCTTTAATAGTACTTAGTTATTAAGGGTATTTCTTTGTTATATAGTATATTCCTTGTTTTTCTATAAACTTTTTAAATATAAAGTTCCTTGTAGCTCTACTATTAATTATAACTTGTACCTTTTTTCTTTAAAAAGTACCTTGTTTTGTAATATGTAGGCCTATTATACCTTCTAACTTAGGTTATTCCTTATATTATATATTCTTCTAGGGCTACTATCTTACTTTATATTTATAGTTCTTATACTTTAGGTATTTATTATATATACACTTGTACTATAGCTTTCCTTAGACGTATTCTTTAGATAGCTTAGATCCTAGTCTAATTAATATATATTCTTTGTTAGGTATTTTAATTATTTTCTAACTTTATATTTCCTTCTTAGAGATTGCCGTTATATAGTTATATCCCTCCTTTTGTATTAGCTATATATAGTTACGTACTTTTAATTCTCTATATAGATAATAGTTTATATTTAGGTATAATACCTATAATATCTTAGAGTATACTAGATATTCTAGATCTATTCTCTTATCGTCCCCTACCTAGTACTTATCTATACTAGGTCTTGTTATTTCTAGAACGTAGTATACTACTAGTATACGTAGTATATAGGTTTTATTAATCTATCGCGTTTTTCTTATAAAGTACTACTACTCTCTTTATATAGGTATTCTTCTTACTATAATTATATATTATTCTATCTATTATTAGAATATTATAAACTTCTTTATTCTAGGATTACGTTCTTTCTAGTCTTTATACGCATCCTCTATACTTATAACTAGTAAGTATTTTTAAACAAACTTCTATTCTTTGTTTTATTCTACTATATTTATTATTAAATAGCTATTATAACTATATATATTTAACTAGGTATACTTTATACCTCTTATGTTAATTTATCTCTTATCTCCTTGTAATTTTTTAGAGGAGAACGTAGTAGTCTCTTTATCTAGTACTAGTTCTTTAGCCTAGATTAATAGAGTCTAGGGCTCTTCCCTTTCTAAGTCTTCTATTAGTAGGTCTATTATATAGGCTATTTCTTCTAGCTATACTTTTATTCTACTTTCTTTTATTACTACTACTCTATTCTTCTATTAGAACTATCTTACTCTTTACATCCTAGAAAGATATATATAGTAGTTATTATTATAATAAAAGGTCTAATTAAGTATTACGTATTATATTTCTTTACTCCTAGCTACTTTCTCTTAAGGTTTAGCCTATACTTTTAGTACTTCTTTCTTATTCTTAGTTGTATTTAACTTAGCTTCTTTCTTAAAATCTTTATTTCTATAGTTTTTTATAAAGTTTCTTAGTTTTTTATAAAGCTTCTTAGTTTTTTATATTTATAGTATACTATATCTTTTTTCTTCTTTAACTAATAATTTTTTATATAATAGCAATTCTTACTATAGTTAAATTTATAAAGTCTTTGTTTTTCTTTTTTTTTCTATCCTTGTTAGTATCGAGGATTATAGGGTCTTCCTTATCGTAGTTCTAAGTAGGTCTGTTACAAGATATAAGCTTAGGAATAAGTAGAAGATAATTATTAATTAAAGAGCTATCTAAGCTAGGCTACTTATATATAGTAAAGTAGCTTAAATAGCTTATATAGCTTACTTACTACTATAGGCTTACCTAAATTGTATAGAGTAAAGCTCTAACTTATAATATACTTTCTAGGTAAGCTACGTAGTAGAGCTATTTAATAAGTTTTGTAGTAGTTATCTAAACTTAGTTAAAAACACTTTTACTTGCAATTCTATTTGTTTTAGGCTTATACGTAGGTACTAAGTGCTTATACGCTACGCGTAGTATATTTAGAGTTTTCTTAGCCTTGTAAACTCTTTAGTAACTATTATTATAGCTATTATAAGTTACTATTTTTAAAGCTTTTAAAGCTTACTTTTTATATTAGTAATTATTATACTAACTTGTTCTTGTAGAGTAAAGCTAAGAAAGTTACTTACGCTTATATATCTTGCTCCTATACTACCTCTAAAGCTACTACTACTACTACTACTACTACTACTACTACTACTACTACTACTACTACTACTAAGAAAAAGAAGAAGTATACTAAAAAGACTCTA
>JALNQF010000435.1:0-30514 GCA_028456385.1 Ophiosphaerella korrae | reverse complement strand
ACGCGTATAGGGCTTTAGCTATATACTAAATACTTCTTTAAATTATAAGTATACTCTACGTATAAGAGTAATAATACCTAGTTATCTTACTAGTAATTTATATAGATCCTTAAGTACGTTTCTAATTCCTAGTTCTACTTTTTAGTCTACCTATCTATCTATAAGTAAAAAGCTATACTTAATTAATAATTAATTTTAAAGTAATAGTATATATTAGACTAGAATTAGCTTGTAAAGATAGACCCTCTATCTAATAGTAAGGTGTCTAGGAGACCTTACTTTAAAAAGTATTAATTTATTAATAAATTAGCTACTCCTTATACTATAATTATCTTACTTATAAAGAAGTATTAGACGTACTTTGTAAACTAGTCTATAAGTACTAGAATTAAGTTAAACTTATTTTCTTTTATATCTCTTAAGACTAGTAAGTCTATTATAAAGTCTAATAAAAAGTAACGCTATACTATTATAGGTACTAGTAGTAGTACTAGTATTCTCTAGGGTTTATACCTTTAAATCTTATTTAATTAATATATAGAATATCTCTTAATATAGTTATAAATATCTAGTAAAAGACGTAGCTAATAGTACTTACGCTTTAGTAAGTCTATAGTCTTATTAGTCTTATAGTAACTACCTATTAAGTTATTATAGTTTTTTTATAGGATATTTTAGTAGAGGGCTCTATTATTAGGAATCTATACTTTTTTACTTTTACGTAAGATACTACTAGAGTTAAACTCCTAGTTATAGTTACCTTTCTTTACTCTACTTACTTCCTAGAGGCTCTCTACTATATATATAGGATAGGCTATATCTTTTTCTTATACTTAATAGATAAATTCTATAAGGCGTTCTAGAATTTCTAGAGTATAGGTATCTTTATCCTACGTTACTTTACGCGTAAGACTATTTAGAAATAAAATACTATATATTATAGCTCTTATAAGCTCTTCTATAACTTTATAGGTTTACTTAGCTTTAGATATAATACTTCTTACCTTATTACTATTAATAGTAGTATAGGGAGGTGTACCTAATAGTAACGTATTACTAGGTTCTAATATCTAGTTAGAGAATTCTATTTTAGGTATATTAGCCTTTTTAGAGGTTTAATAGGTTCCTATAGGGTCTCTCTTAGAGTAGTCTTATCTTAACACTCTCTAAAAATAGGTATTTAAAGCTCTAGACTTCTAAATAGCCTAGATCTAAAGCTTCTAGTATAGCGTTAGTAATATCGCGTTATATAATGCTTGCTACTCTCTAATAAAAATACTTTTTGTATAGTTAGGCTGCTTTAAAGGCCTATCTACTAGGTTCTCTTATTTTAGTTTATATTTAACTTTAAAATTAAACTTTATAAGCTCTTCTACCTAGTAAGCTTACTTAGGAGAAAGTTCTTTTATACTTATAAAGTACTATAGATTATTATAATTAGAGAGTACTTAGATTATTAATAGAGTATATTTAAGATAGTATTACTATATTTTAAATATTTTAACTATAGTACTTAACTCCTTGTTATACGTATACTATCTTAAAGAAGGTCCTAAGAACTTCTTACTCTAAAACGCTACTAGTTTCTAATAGTAATTAGTTGCTAACTCTACTATCTAAAGCTAGAGAAAGATTACTACTATAGTAAACTCTAATACGTTTATTATAACTATTAAGTCTTTTACTAAGTTAAAGTACTATAAGACTAGAGAGTTTAAAAATTTCTCCTTTAATTAAAGGAACGCTAATTAAACGTTATTAGGCTAACTCTATAGTTTATACTAGTAGGTAGGGCCTTTTTTTATTTTCTTACGTTTTACTTTAATTAGCTTACCTTTAGAACTTTACTAGGTTAGTAGTAGAGCCTATATAGTAGTTATATAGTCTACTAGAAGTCTAACTATTTTAGAGTATTTATATATAAACTTCTTATAGAAGTTAGTAAACCTAAAAAAGACCTAAATATCTTTATAGCTCTCTAGTTCTAGCTACTCTTTAATAGTTTTTACTCTTACTAAGTCTATTACTACTCTTTCTAGAGTAATAATATAGCCTAGGAACTTAACTAATTTAGTATTAAAAGTATATTTACTTACTTTGTAGTAGAGTCCCTATTTAATAAGTCTATCTAGTACCTCTTTAACGTAAGTAATGTAATCCTCTTTATTTTTAGAGTATATAAGGATATTATCTAAGTAGATAATATAGATATAGTCTACTAGCCCTCTAAAGGTATAGTAGATATAGGACTAAAAGGTTATAAGTATATTTACTAAACTAAATAGTATAACAAGATATTTAAAATAACTATATCTTGTTTTAAACGCTATCTTCTACTTATTACCCTTCTTAATACGTAGCCTATAATAGGTGTTACAAAGGTTAAGCTTTAAGAAGATTTTTACTTTAGATAGTTAATCTAATATCTTACTTATAAGAGAGATTAGGTATCTATCTTTAATTATAATCTTATTTAGGCCTCTATAGTCTATATAGAGATAAAAAGTACTATCTAACTTTAGAATAAAGAGAATTAGAGTACTTACTAGAGATTTACTTAGGTAGATCTATCTCTTTTCCTACGCTATATTAAGGTATTCCTAAAAGATATCTAGTTCTTAGTAAGATAGGTTATATATTAAGATATTTAAGATCTTCTTACTCTCTTTAATTTCTATAGCGTAATTGTATTCTCTATAAAGAGTAAGTATCTTTATCTAATTCTTACTAAATACGTACTACTTATAGTATAGCTCTTTTAGAATATATATTATTTCTTCTTTATTAAACGCGTTGTCTACGTACTAATAGCCCTTTAGGCTATTATTAGAAGGGGTCTAGGCCTCCTTTACTAGTAGTTTTAACTATTTAGGATCTTTATAATATATACTTACTACTACCTTTTATATTATCTCTTCTAGTAGCTATAATAGTAATAGCGTATCCTTAATATAATATCTTATATAATTAATAATCTTGTTTATAGTATTCTTTAGCTAGAGTAGACTTTACCTATAGTACTAAGTAGTATCTATAATAGTATCCTTACTAGGTCCTTTCTATATTAATAGTCTACTAGGCTCTCCTAATAGTAGCCTAGTAGTAGACTAATAAATATCCTAAGCAACTATATCTCTTAGTTCTTTATTTAGTACTATATAGATAAGCCTATTAGGATAAAAGATATATACTTATTCTCTTAGCGTAATATTATTAAATAGCTCTTAAGTACTTACTAAAGTTATTCTTTTATCTTTTAACTTCTTTAGCTACTATTAGAAAGTACTTAATAGAAATTTAATCTATAGGTTAGCCTCTGTTAGCTATAAGTACTCTAAGATAAAGTTATAACTACTAAAGCTTACTTCTAAAAAGTATTAAAGACTAATATTATACTTAATTCCTTTATTATCTTTATATATAACTATAAGATTATATACTATATAAATAGCTAGTTATATATTATTTAAAAATATAGTTATAGAGATACTCTTTATCTCTATATTTAGGTATACTAAGAGTTTAGCGCTTTCTTTATTAATTAGGTTTACCTCTACGCCTAAATTGTAAAGGGCCTAGAACGCTACTAGGGTTCTCTTAAAAGTAAGTATAACTATATTAACTATAATCTTTATATATTCTTCTTTTATTTCTTGCCCTAATTGCTAGTAGGAAAGGTTAGTAACTAGGGCTTCTCTTTTCCTAACTCTAGGTTTTTGTTTTTAAATTAAGGTTTCTCTAATTTAAAATCTTTATTCTTCTAGTAAGGCTTTTAGTATCCTTTCTAGTTACTAACCTTTTTTTCTTCTAGCTTTTTAGCTAGGGAACTAGGCTGTTACTAGTCCTTTATTAGTTTACTCTTAGGTAAAAGTTAAGACTTCTACTAATCCTATCTTTTATTAGGTACTTTGTACTTTTAGGTAAGTGCTAGACGTTTTCTCTTATAAAGATTTAATTAGGATTAGGTAGATCTATGTTTACTTGTATTATAGACTACCTTTAGTCTAGTTATAGTAACTACTATTTTTACATTTTAAAGTACCCTTTTAAAGTCTTTCTAAGAGCTAACGTTATTTAAACTTCTATTACGTTAGAGCTTAGTTTAATATACTTTAGGTATCTTTAACTAGATATATAAGATCTTTAGTTTATTGTTATTGTTAAGCTTAATAAATATATTAGAGAGGATAGCTTCTTTTTTACGTAGATATAGTAAGAAGGAATTAACACTATTACTACTACACTATTAATAGTTCTAGAACTTAGAGTAGTTTTAAAACTTTGTTAATACTAGGTCTTAGACTAGCTAGCGCTATTCTACCTTTAATCTATCCTAGGTCTAAATAACTTTGTTATTAATCTTCTATTATAGTAGTTTACAATAGATATTATATTAGATTATATTTAATACCTAATAGAGTCTTATATTAGTATCTTCTAGAGCTTAAACTAATCTAAAAGTAGTTTCTATATTTCTAGCCTAGGTTTACACTTATTATAGCGTAGGTTATTACTTTTTAAAGCTTAACTTAGGTCTTAGTAGTACTTTGTTAAATGTACCTATAAGTTTACTTATATTATTATAGGCTACTCTAGGGTAGCTTATAGTAGTTCTACTACTACTAGTACCTAGTAGTATATATAATACTATATTAACTTAGTCCTCTAACCTTATAATTACTTTAGGTAAGGAACTATTACTTTGTACTTTAAATAAAGTATTTATTAATTTTTAAATAAACTACTATAGAGTTTCTTCTATTAGCTCTAATAAAGCCCTTCCTAAAAGAGTAGTATTACTCTCTATTCTCTTTAGAAGGGGTATAAGGTCTATTACTTACTCTAAAGTGTTCCCCTAGAGTAGTAAGAGCTTATTAGATAATAAGCTATTTATAACTACGTTACTAGCCTCTATATCTTAAAGAAATAGTAGGTTAGTTTTAGAGAGGCTTTGCTAGGCTAACTAGCTACTACGTATAACTTTTTAATTAGTTATAATAAATTTAATCTAATAACTACTTCTTAGTTAGAGTAAGAAGGATTTAAATTATAAAGAGTATTTAGTAAGAGTTAGATATAATAGAATAATAGGTATATTAATAAAGTAAGACGAATCCTTAAAGGATTTATAGGCTTACGAAGGTATTTATATATCTAAGGAGCGTACGTAATCCTAAGTAGCTCTAAGAGTAATTTTAGGGGTACCTAAAGAGCTTAAAGGGAGGTTTAAAGAGAGAGGCTTAAAGAGAGGTTTTAGGAGGAAAAGTACCTATAATAGTTTCTTTTTACTATACTACTTATTATCCTTTTCTATCCTTACTATTTTCTTACTAGTTATTTTTCTATTTTAATATTCCTATTATCTATACTTCTACTAGCTATTTATTAGGTACTTAAGGGCTTATTAAGAGCTTCTCTAATATTTCCTATTAGCTTTTTTATTTTTAGCTAGTTTTACTACTAGCCTTTTATACTACTTATAGCCTTTTAGGTCTTAGGCTCTATATATTTATAGCGTATTCTTATTTTTATAATTATACTTATACTATACTTATTTCTATATAAAATAAGTTAGATTATCTTAAGTTTTATATATATATATATTCCTATACCTATTTTTATATTTATTTCTATACCTATTCCTATACCTATACCTATTCTTATACCTATACCTATTCTTATACCTATTCTTATACCTATTTCTATACTTATTCCTATACCTATTCTTATACCTATTCTTATTCTATTCTTATACCTTATATAATAGTACGTAAGCTAGTACTCCTAAGGCTAAGGTTATAGGTTTAAGTTATACGTTAGTTGCTATTTATTATAAGGTTTTGTACCTAATATAGATCTAGGGCCTAAAGGCTTATTAGTTTTAGAGAACTTAAACTTTATTAGCTAAACTAACTCTAAATATTATTTATACTCCTATAGATTATATCTTATAACCTAAGGGCTTATTAGCTCTCTTATTCTTACTTCTTTTATCTTTACTTTTATAGCTCTTCTTTATAAGCTCTTAGTACTTGCGTTTCTTTAGTAACTACTTACCCCCTTTTCTTACTATTAGTTTCTTTATAATACTCTACTATACTATTTATTATAGAGCTATTATATTATAGATTAACTCTCTTTAAGTAATAGATAGTATATAGAAGTAGAAAGAAATAGTAAAGTTTATCTCTAAGTTATAAGATGTATAGTATAGTAAGATAACTTTATAAAAAAAGATATCTTAAAACTATATTCTTTAGATATATAGAGTTTTAATTAATATATAACTATTCTATAGTAATCTAATCCTAGTATCTTAACTTTTCTTAAGATTTTACTTTATAGTTATTGTATAATTTAGTAATTTGTTAACGCTATTAGTTACTAAATTACTAATCTATACCTATTTTCTTAGAGTATATAAGGCCTCGATTAGATTTAGATGTTTAGTAAGAGAGCTTAATTATTAAAGAAAATTTTCTAATTTCTAAAGTTTAATTTAACTAGATAAATACGCTTTCTAAGAGTTTTACTATTAGCTTATTAACTCTTTAAAATTTTTTTATATTTTAGTAGTTCTTTATATATATTAGCGTAGCTAATATAGTATAGTATTAAATTGTATTCTCTTCTAGCTATCCTATCTATAGCGTATTAGTTATTTTTTTAAAATTAGCTATTACATACCTAGTTTTATAGCTAGTATAGTTTAACTCTTTTTTTACTAGTAGTAGTAAGTTAAAGTATTGTATACGCTTAACTTTAGCTTACAAATTACCTAAAATTGCTACTTTAAGATATTTACTATTATTTAATACTATTTAATATATCTACCTAACAAAATTAAATTATAGTAGTACTAAGAGGGTAAATATGTACTATATAGTTATTACTTAATAATAGTAATAGGTAGGGAATTAATTAGGTTTGCGAATAGCTTATTAAATAAAGTTTAGGTATAACTACAAGAGCTAGACTACTACCTTGTGTCTATTCTGTACTACTTACTATAGTAGTGTCTATCTATACTAGTCCTTTAATTTAACGTTAGCTTTACCTATATTAAGTAGTATCTTAACTACTACCTTGTGTCTGTTCTCTACTGCTAACAATAGTAGTGTCTGTCTATACTAATCCTTTAATTTAACGTTAACCTTACCTATATTAAGTAGCACTTTAACTACTACCTCGTATCCTTTCTGTGCCCCTAATAATAGTAGCGTCTGTCTATCCTAATCCTTTAATTCGACGTCGACCTTACCTATATCAAGTAGTATCTTAACTACTACCTCGTGTCTATTCCGTACTGCCTATAATAGCGGTGTCTGTCTATACTAATCCTTTAAGTCGACGTCGACCTTGCCTGTGTCAAGAAGCATCTTGACTACTACCTCATGCCTGTTCCTTACCGCCCACGATAGCGGTGTCCGTCCGTACTGATCCTTCGATTCGACGTCAGCCTTGCCCGTGTCGAGCAGCATCTTAACCACCACCTCATGCCTGTTCCTTGCCGCCCACAATAGCGGTGTCTGTCCGTACTGATCCTTCGATTCGACGTCAGCCTTGCCTGTGTCGAGCAGTATCTTGACCACCGCCTCGTATCCATTCTGTGCCGCCCACGATAGCGGCGTCTGTCTGTACTGGTCCCTTGAGTCGACGTCGACCTTGCCCGTGTCGAGCAGCATCTTAACCACCACCTCATGCCTGTTCCTTGCCGCCCACAATAGCGGTGTCTGTCCGTACTGATCCTTCGATTCGACGTCGGCCTTGCCTGTGTCAAGCAGCATCTTGACCACCGCCCCGTGTCCGTTCCGTGCCGCCCACGATAGCGGTGTCCGTCCGTACTGGTCCTTTGATTCGACGTCGGCCTTGCCTGTGTCAAGCAGCATCTTGACTACCGCCCTGTGTCTGTTCTGTGCCGCCCACCATAGTGGTGTCTGTCCGTACTGGTTCTTCGATTCGACGTCGACCTTGCCTGTGTCAAGCAGCATCTTGACCACCGCCTCGTGTCCATTCTCTGCCGCCCACCATAGTGGTGTCTGTCCGTACTGGTTCTTCAATTCGACGTCGACCTTGCCTGTGTCAAGCAGCATCTTGACTACCGCCTCGTGTCCATTCTCTGCCGCCCACCATAGTGGTGTCCGTCCGTACTGGTCCTTCAAGTCAAAGTCGACCTTGTTGCCTTCAAGAATTGAAGAGACTATTCCCTTATATCCAAACTCCGCCGAATACGAAAGGATAGTCCTACGTTTTGAGAATGTGAAATCGCGCCCAATCTTCGTTTGGTTACACTCCTCATAGTAAATATGGGTGTTTCTTTCGCATAGTTGTGGTTTAACAGGCTTCGCTACTAGGCTCCTAAGCAACGCGTTTACAGCCTCTTTGCTCCCAGTCGCCATGGCAGCGAAAACGGGACATCCATAACGCTCGTTTTCGACTTCTAGACAAGAAACAGGATAGGGAAGTGCTCCAATAAGGTTTGGCATATTGCGCTCTCCGAGCACATATAGAAAACTTACATCTTGCGAGTGCCTGCGTATCTCACGTTTCTCAAATAGGTTGTCAAGCTGAACCCATTGAGAGAGCGGGAAGCTTTCGAGAAACTGTGCCTGGGGTACGCCACCTTCTTCTGCTGCATTAGCATGATAAAGCACATTACTTATAGCATATTCTAAGAAGGGGAATGAACCATCAACTGCTTTACGAATGTCTGCGGCCTGCGGAGTTGAGGCTTTGGGAAGGCATTCGGAAATTTTCAATGGAGTATGGATGTCCACGCTCAGGTATTTGAGGCAGCACTGTTTTAGCCGCTCATGACTTTGGCCCTGGAGGTTGCGACTAAGATCAGACCATATATTACTGAGGCCGTCTTCTTTCAGAAGAAAGTCCCGCACGGACTCGTGGATGAATTGGACTTTCTGAAGCTTGGATGTTGTAACCTCTGCTAGTCCTTTAGAGGAGTCGAGTATGAATCTCTTAATTACGTCCTTCGTAATATCCCCGGGATCCCACATTAATACTACGTCTGGTTCGACTCCAGAAAGGATAGCGAAGTATAACTGCTCGGGACTTAGCGGCTGCTTAGCGAAAAGCACCCATTGAATGCACAGTATCAGCTCGTCTCTGTTGTGTGAGTCGCGCGTCAAGATATCGCGAAACAGCTCGTGCAGGTCGCCTGGAATCTCTTGCAGTCTCCGACGGAGTGCATGAACCCGGCCGCGATCGTGTTCTTTGTTTAGGATACCTACGACCAAAACAACCCACATGAAGATTCCTGATGCCTTTTCTTGAAGTTGGCTTCGGATCTGCTGCGCGATTTTACTCTGCCCAATCTTTAACTCACTCTCTAGATAGTTGGCGATATCCTGTGTGTGCCCTTCTTGACCTTCTAACACTAGATCTAACCCTTTAGCGATTGTAATGTGTGGGTAATGCCTGCTCGAAAAACAGATTTGAAATTGAATTCCGGATGACAGAGCGAGCTCGCCAATTCGCTCAAAGAACGATATCATGTCGCGTATCTGCTCCTCTGCACATTCATCTAGGGCATCGACGAAGCAAACGACTGAAGACCCTCTCATACTCAGTATAGTATCCTCTAGCAGTGTCTTAAGTGATTCAATGCTCCATTGGTGGTCTGTGCCAGTGCTCGACGCTGAGAACCTGAGCGTGTCGAAGACACTCTGGAGAGCGGGAATCCGTTCGAGAAGTTGCAGTAATAGCGATCTATATGTTCCGGTCGTTGATTTTTCGAGACTCTCGCCTCGCGCATTAAAGAAGAAAGAAATCAAAATCTTGTCTCTCATCGTTTTCCGAGCGTTGGCGAAAGCAAACTTTATCAGCGTGGATTTTCCCGTTCCTGGCTTCCCTTTGATCCACAGAAATCCGCGATGTTCGCCTAGCTTCGTGCTATCGAGCCAGTCGAGGTATTCAGACTTACGTAACAGCCATCTGCATGTCTTGGTGTGCGCAGTCTTGATGCTCATTTGGCGAACATCCATCTGCTCAAACCTTAACGAGTCTAAGAGCATTTGTTTCTGCTCTTCATTTAGTGGCAGAACTTCTTTGTTCGAGTACTCTCTGATCTCTTTTCGAAGTCGCCTCAACGCACTTTCTCTTCCCTCTCCATACAGTAGTGGCATGTAAATGTTAAACATGCCTAATAGACAGTATACCTCGTCTTCCTCGCGCTTTGTTTCGCGCTTTTTTGCCCACATAAACAGTTCATCTACACTGAACTGTGACAGCGGTTTTCCTCGGAAAGCGTCAACACTGATTCCTGTTATTTCGCAGATAGTTTGCTCCATTGATGTCTTGTTGCCGAGGTATTCCTCCTCATAGGAAAAAAACTCAACCGATACCGGCGCGATAAGTTCTTGAAGAGTCCAGCCTCGCGTAAACCATCTGCTGTTCCTAAAGGCTGGTTTCCATCTCGACGAGCCCAGGCCATCCCCACCCGAAGAGTTGTGTGAAACGTCAGATAGATACACATAGCATCTTTCCGCATTCTGGTACCAGCGGAACATCGAGTTAATTGCTTCTTGTAGCTCTACACTGCTTGACTTGTTGATACAGCAGGTATCTACCCATGAGTATCGGAGGCCGTGTCTTGCAGCTTGTTCCGCGCAGAAGCGAACCTTGCGGTAGCCAGGTTTGCTTTTGCCACCACCACTCATCAAATCTTGGAAAGTAATCTCATCGCTGTCTTGACCCCATGTATGCGACAGTATCGCATAGGGTGGAATGTTGTTGCCTACGTACTCTACGAGGCTGAATCCGCCGTCTTCATCAAGCTGCAAAAGCCGCATCGAGAAGGGACTATTAGATTTGATGACTAGATACTACGAGGGTAAGTAAAGACAGTCTGCGCAGGTGAAGCAGCTGAGAAACGGTATCAACCAGAACTGTTGGGTGAATAGAGAGAGAGCATTCAGGCCGACCAGGCTGAATGTGGTGACTAGTGTGTTGTGGCTGGGCTCCGACGAACTCGCATCACGTGAGTAGCCCCACTCGCTCCGTGTAAGTTAGACTAATTTTTGAATTTCGGGTACATGTTATGCCTGCACATTGAGCTCACTGCAAGGCTTAGGTTAAGATTTGTAAAACCCACATCTTCGTATACGGAAACGGCTAAGTAGCCACATAATTTGCGGTACTTAGAAGCAGACAATCTAGACCCAGGACACTTCAACTCGCCACAGCTAGCAATGAGAGGGGGTCGAACCGCACCGGCCATGGCCTTGTGAGGTGGTGAATATATAAAAGATAAGTTATTTGTTGAGGAGGCGGAGAGGTGGGCACAGTCGCATTTCTGTCAGCCAGTGAATTAGGTAGGGCGCATAACACCACAGAATGACCAGCCACAATTTACACGTGATTTCCTGTGTAATAGGGAGTGATTGCATCTACTCGGAGCTAGCTTAATAGAGGTAGGATTTCCGCTCCCACGGAGCAGAGGGTCTTGACGAGTTAAAGTTGAGTGCCCCGCACACCCGGAAGCCCAACCTTCATGAGGCTGTATCACCTACTCCACCAATTAGAATCTGAGAGTCTGCAAAGCCACAAGCTGACGATTAACCAGCTTGGCAGCACTGACATAAGTAATTTATATTGCTTACAGCGTGGTGCGAGCTTAATCTAACAGGATATAGTTAGAAGCTGCTTTCAACAAAAAGGTACCGACCAGGGTAGCGATACCGCATGAATCTTCACGACACGCCAGCCATAAGGCCAATGTTGGCATAACTTCATCAAAGCTGGCCTCTAAAAGTCAGGCGCCGCCTTCCTTAAGCGGGGAATTTGGCTAGGCCAAAGCTTTATTGTGGTCGCCTACAGAGAGGACTGGTTTGGTCATAAAAAGAAGGCTCATCGCGGCCAATGGCAAAATGTGTCAATGCGATCGTAATATTCAGATCAAATAGGATGCGTAAGTATTACAAGAAGGTACAGAAATTATTCCGGTATAGCTACAACATGCATCAGTTACTTGAAGAGAAATATCGTATCCTAAAATCAAAGTACCGATGCTTTGTCCCGCAACACCGAGCGTCCCGCGGCCCCGGGATGGACCTTAGGTACTACGCGCTTAGAGGTATCTCTAGATCTAAGCTACAGTAGTTTTATATTAATGCTCTAACTAGTTAGGGTATAGAGTAGTGTTTTAGGTTTTATTCTTACTACTAAGCCTCTTCCTTCTTAGATTGTAACTGTTGATACACATTATCCTATGCAACCTAAATAAAATTTCTATACTCTTTTCTATTGTTATGTAACGTTAAAGCCGCTAGCCTTTTGGTTCCTATCGCAACCCTCTCCTTAATTGCTTCTATCCCTATGTTCCGTTCTATTTTAAGCTAGGTGCATGCCTTATCTGTTGCTAGATCTAGTCCTTCTTCTCCTATTAACTGCCTTTCCTCAGCCTTTATCACGAATGGCTGGAGCTTCTTGCGTAGGATTTAGTGCGCAATGGATTTACGTAGGCAATTCTTGTCTTGACGGAGCTTTTTGGCAATGCTACTCTGAAGGTAAATTTCCTAAGCAATAGATATAATAGATAATAGATGTATGTTGGCGAATTTTGCAATTGTGTCGTAGAGATCTTAATTGGACTGTGAAGTCGATGATGTAGTTTGAGGCAATGCTACGGTAAGTCCCCGAACTGGGTTATTTTCTAGGATTAAATCTGGACCCGCGTGTTTTACAAGCGACCCTTCTCTTAGGTAGTAAAGAGTAGCCAACTTCCGCATTATGTGAGAAAGTGCAAATTGGGAAAATAACACTACTCGAATACTGTGCTGCACTGATAGACAGGTTTAGACAAGGGTTAAGCAAATATTTCTGGGCGGCACACCGTGAACGCTTATCTGTAGGGCTGGGCAGCACGTAGGCTGCATTAACCTCCTATTACATGATGTACGGGAGCAGGGACTAGTTCAGGCTGCATGTCATCTAACCATGGGTTTGCCAAGGATGCCATGGGCCTAACCAAGAAGAGGCACCGAAATACAGCCGACGTTCAGCCCATGGTTAGGCCGAATTTTCCCATGGTTAGGCCGAGTTTTCCCATGGTTGAGCAGAGTTTTCTTATGGTTATTTCTCGTAAAATCACGTTCTAAACACAATGGCCAGCTTAGATACTGCATTTGGCCTGTTCAACCCTTTCGCTATCTAGAGGGAAGATTCTATTGATAAAGATCGCACGCTTGAGCTTGGGGACCTATTTGCCGCCCCCGTTGATGGTAGTAGGGACGAAACAACTGACCCTACCTAGGTAAAGTAGTTTAGAACACGTTCTAAATGCGTTCTAACTAACGTGTAGGAAACTCTTACTATATTCACGGTTAGTAATAGTAGAGGCCCTCCCCTCTCTGCTGCAAAGGTACTATAGGTACTAGCTGTGCCTATGTATCCTTTAAGTATTAATAGAGGGTGCGCCTACGTTGTTCCTATTACAAGAACTAATTTTAGTAAACTACTAACGAAGAAGTAGATTTTAAGGAAGGCTACATAGGTAAACGCACGTTAGAACACGTTGTAAACACAATCTAAATATATTCTAGTTCTAATATTTGAAGGCTACTAAAACAAACGATTGTCTAATAATATTACCTTTTTTTAATAACCTACCTACAACAAGATAGAGGTATAACTATATAGGTATAAAGAGGTGCCCTTATCTCTTAGATACTTTACGAATACATTTATATTGTAGTATTAATAATAAGCTTTAGGAGAAGATTAGGAAACTTTAATACGCTTCTAGGAAACTTCTTACTACTATAAAGTAGAAGGCTATAAGGTAAGGTTAAACGCGTTTTAGATTAGTTCTAAACGTATTTTAGTATATCTACTAATATAGTAGTGTCTACATTAGAGTATAGAAGTAATTTAAGTTAGGTGTATGCTTTTAACCTAATAATAACTATAGGCCTGTTATTCTAGAATAGACACGCATAGTACGTAGTAAGCTAGATTATATTAAGAATACGTTGCTAACGTATTTAGCTAATAGCTAGAAAGTGTTAGCCCTTTATTAGATATAGAAGCTAGTCTTAGTAGACACAAGATGTAGAGAGGCACTTTACCTAGAGTATTAATCTAGACGTAGATCTTAAATACCTTAAGCATTTGTTTAAGTATAGATTACTAACTAAGGAGTAAGAAGTAGAGTGCTATTACGTTGTTAAGCCTACGTTAGCTAGGGTAGACAAGTATAGTAAGTTTTAACAATTTAAATTTAAATCTATTGCGAATATATTTCTAACGTGTTTAAAGATATTAACTATGCCTAAGGTCTAGGAATTCTCGTACATAATAACTGTAAGGCCTATTACTATATTATTATTCTAAATAATATCTAGACGTCTCCCTATTTTGTTCTAATTGTATTTAGAGAATATACTTATATCTTATTACTTCCTTTAATAGTAGAGGATAAAGATATAAGGAGCTTAGAGGAGGTTTTACAACCTATGTTAACTCTAGGCCTAATAAGATGTAGGTCTATATAGAAATAGGATTAGAGAGTGTTTTTAACGTGTTTAGCCTAGTTTCTTAATTCGCCCTAGCTTAAGGTATATCTTTCTAGCTATAGTATTTGTTTTATTAAGGAGCTATATACTATATTTATAAATAAGGATTGTATTACAACTATTATTAAAAGAGAGAAGCTAAGTTAATTCTCTTATTGTTATAGAGTTAAAAGTGTTGTATATAAGTAGAGGACTTAGTATTAGATCCTAGAAATAGTATAAAGATATTTAAAACACGCTCTAAACGCAATCTTATAATAAGTAGGTATATATCTAGTAGGTCCTATCTAGCGTGTTAAGCGATATTATTATCTATTTCTTTAATAAATAGGTAAAGATCCTACTTAACCTTAACACGTTCTAGATAGATATATTGTATAAGCGTCTTTATAGAAGTTAGGTAGAGATCCTAATAGCTACCTTTTATTTAAGATAGAATAAACGTAGGGGTTAAGTACAAATACAATTAAAACGCGTTCCTAACTAGTTTTAGTTATTACGCTTAGCTAGATTATTACTAATATATCCTATTACGATATATACGAGTTAAGCTTTATAAGCTTCTTTAAGCTTATAGGTAAGTATATAGAAAGGCCTATATAATAACGTTACCTTTATAGAACTAGGTTCTATAGAACTACTATTAATATATATAGTAAGTAGATAGGAGGTAAGATATTTTACTTAAACGTATTTAGAACACTATTAAAACGCGTTCTAGGCCTTAGGTAATATCTAAAGAGTATTAATCTACAAGGTAGAAACTAGAGATAGTAACTAGCTTTATATACTTAGTTCTGTCTAGTTTACTTTACACGAACGATTAATACTACATATAGACCTAGTTTATTACATACTAAAGACTCTCCTTAGGGCTATATAATATAGGTCTAAAAAGCTAAAAGAGCTAAAGAGTACTTTAAACTATTAGATCTCTTAGCTTATAAGTCTCTCTAACGTGTTTATAACGTGTTCTAATTATATTTTAGTGTATAAAGATTCTTAATTTGTTTAAAACTAGGCTATTAACAAGAAAAACCTAGTTATTATAGCTAGGATAGTAAGGTGTTATAGTAATATAAATAAAGATATATAGAATAGGTTAGAGTTGTATATAAACGTAGCTAAGTAAGCTAAGTAGAAGAGCTATAAAATAGGGATACAAACTCTACTCTTAGAGGCTATACTAAAGTAAGTACTATAGATTATATTAAGAACGTACTCCTAACATATTTAAAGCGGCCTATAAATAGATCTCTAAGATATACTTAAGTTTAATAGTATAAATAAATATAGTACCTATAGATTTTACTATAGGCTAGTATCTATATTATAGCGATACTTGTTAAATAGAAAGAGAGAGAAGAATAAGTACTCTCTAATAACGTTATTAATATTCCTACTAAAATATATTTAGAACGTACTTAAAAGTAGTTTAAAGCTAAGACTAATATCTCTAATAGTAATAAAGATCTACTAAGTATTAAAATACTAGTAAGGGGTCGAAGGGCTACTCTAAGAGGAGCACTACGTAGAAGAGGAACCCTACGTAATTAAACTTAGTCGCCTTTAGTTATAGTAGCGAGGTCTTTACTAGTAAGATTATTACTAGTAAGATTATTACTAATCTTAGGGTATAATATAGAACTTATTTTAAACGCCTTTCTAACGTGTTCTAAGCCTATAAGCTTGTAAGTAGGCGTCTAGAGCCTTACCTAGTAGGCTATAATATTAAATTAAGTAATTTAAGACTAATAGAAGTTACTTAAGATCTAATAGGTAGCCTTTAAGCTTAAGAAGAAGGAATTTAAGCTCTAGAAAGAGATAGAAGAATATAAAGAGAGGAAATAGTAAGAAGTAGTAGCTAAATAGGTTTAAGTAGTATAAATAGGCTTAGAACGCAATCTAAAGATATTCTAGCGTAGAAAAATTTTCTTTGCTTAAAATCTCTATTTTTCCTTACCTTACTTCTCTATATTATTCTCTTCTATCTCCTTTATCTCTATCTATAATATAGAGAACAAGACTCTACTTCTTATAGTATACAACTAGATTATATTTTAAACGCGTTCTAATCTTATTTTAGCTAATTTATTAGAGATATACTAAACTAGCTTCTCTACTACTAGGTATACCTAAATTTATTAAGAATATTAATAGCTTCTATACTATATATCCTAGTAAGTTATTCTATAGAGCAAAGTAGACCCTATATAATAAGTAAGTATATAGAGTACGTACTTAAATATAATCTAAATGTATTTATAACGCGTTCTAATTTTATACAAAAAGAAATTTAGCGATTAAGGTGCTTTAATCTATTATATCTAGTAAGCCTATCTAGTATACAAGATTAATTCTGTTAAGACTAGGTAGCGTTTAATTTCTAAAGAGGCTAATACTCTCTACTTCTACTACGTAGTAGTTATACCTAGAGATCTATAGTTAAAAGAGTTCTAAGACGTATACAAATTACGTTCCTTAATAATTCCTCTTATAGTAACTTAATAAACTACTAGAGAACCTAAAGAAGAACTTAGAAGCTAATTAGAAGATCTAGAACGCGTTATAAACGCGTCTAAAACACGTTCTCTCTTACTAGATCTAGCTTCTTCTCTCTTACGTCCTTTAAAACAATAGAAGTAGTTATATATATAGTCTTGTGTAGAAGAAGAGATTACTCTATTACTAGTAGATAAGTCTCTTCCTAAGAATCTTATTCCTATACTAATATACTAGGTAAATAACTTAAAGCGAGAGTAAGTTAAAAAAGAGGTAAGTTACTATTAAAACGTCTTTATATTACGTTTATAATACGTTTTAGGTTAATATAAATAAATACTATTAGCTTCTTATAGAAAATAATCTCCTACTTATATATAAAGTTTGTAGTAAAAATAATAATATAAAGTATATTTTTATTAGGTCCTATATAAGTAGAAAGTACTTTAATTTTATATAGAGTAACTATATATAGTAATATAGTAGATCTTTTATTAAAGAAAACTACAAACTAAACTAAAATCTCTTATTATCTATTTACGAACATGTTTTAACCTATATTAAAACTTATTCTACCTATCTACTAGAAATTAACTATAGATTAGCTAAAGGTTAAAATACTTAATATTAGCGTATAAGTCCTCTACATTAGCGCTAGAGGAGAAGAAACATACTAGAATATATTAGAAAGATACTTTAATTACGTTTTAATTTCTTACTCTTAGTATTTTTATCTTCTTCTAGATAGCTAGTACAAGGGACCTAGCGACGCTAAATACTAAGAATGTAGGACATACTAACTATATTAAGCTAGAACATGTTAATATTGCATTTATAACACGTTTTAATATACCTACCTTAGGCTTACTACTCTCTAGAGTAGTAAAGAGTAGCTATATATACAAGTTAAGCTCTTATATAGTAATGTAGTAAAGTTACTTATACTCTTACGCGTTATAGGTCTCTTAGTAGATAATACAATTATAGCGCTCTATTATATTATCGTAGAACTCTAAAAGTATTATTAGAATATGTTTATAACTTGTATAAAACGTATTGTAATCTATAGATATAATGTACTATATTATAAAACGTGCTGTAGACGTAATTAAAATATATTTTAACTTACTCTTAACTTTCTAACTGTACGCTGTAGACAGCTTACCCTTATTATTAGAGTTAACTAAGTCTAGCTTGTGCTGCACCTAGAGATGATTTACAAGCACGCTGCGCGTGCTCACTTTAGCCTAATTATATTAGAATATGTTTAGATCGCGTTAGCAACGTGTTTTAATACATACACTGCACAGAGTACTATTATCGTACTAGAAGCAACAACGGATCTCGCCGAAATAGACAATCGGGTTACTGTTTGCATTTTCTTCGAATAGCTCAAGGCTGCGGGGAGGATTCGCTTTGTAGCAGAGATAGGATAGCTAGAACATGTTTAGAGCGCGATCAAATCACGTTTCAGTTGACTTACATAGCTGTCAAGAATTCCTAGCATCGTGTTAAGATCGCGTTGAGATTGTGTTGCAAACTTGTTGTTAACGTGTTCTAGCAATATTGTGTTAGGGTTGAACTCGCTTAGAGTTGTGCGCATGCACTAACCCGAGCCCGGCGTAGTCATCACATATATGGCCTAGCGCTGTTTCCATGGCATCCCCGGCTAATCTTGCCATGGCATCCTCGGCTAACCCATGGTTAGATGACATGCCAACACGGACTAGTTCGCTTAATGGTTGGGGATGACGCCTTACGCCCGGATAGGGTAAAATTAGACGCCTCACGCCTAGGTGGGGTAGAATTAGACGCCTTACGCCCGGGTGTGGCAGAACTGCCGGCTTACGACTGGGTGGGGTGATACCCCCCTTTGAAGGATCTTCGCCTTAGTGTATTTCTAATCCTAAGAGAAAGCTTCTAACATGGTCTACGGCCTCTGTTCTAGCTTCGGCTCGGCGGCCGAGAAGCTTCTTAAAATATAACAAATCGAGGGGAAGGCGCTTTTATTTCGTCTATCAATAGGAAATTCCTAAAAAGTGCCCCTTTTAGATCAACCTTATTAACATCTATTTAACAGTGATTTATTCCTCCAACTATCATACTAAAGATACTTTAACTAAAGTTAAACATCCTGTTAACAAACGATTCTCTACAACTATAGCCCCTCAATCGACTGTTCAAGAAGCCGAGCAGCAAGGCGCGGTATCCGTAAGTGTCTCGCTATCAGGTTTCCCGTTCTATCTGATTGATTTTTAGATCATTTGCCTGGATAGAAAAAGAGAGCCTCGCAAGGACGGCTAAGTCTTAATAGACTGGCAACTCGCCTTCCTTGATTAAAAACTCTATAACGCTAGCGGAATCACCGAACTGTCGCGGAGACCTCTACGAGTTTTGACGCATATTTACCCCTATACAAAGAAGATTTGCGGCGTACGAGCAAGCATATTACGATAAAAAACAACGTAATATCTAATCCTCCTAGGCGTATCAAACGGTCTATACCCAGTATAAGAAAGCCCTTAATAACCTAGCCGAGATAGCGCGCAAACCACTATCCTTACCTAACAATTGGTAGACTAGCGGCACGATCAACACCTTACTACCCAATCTTCGATAGAGCCCAAGATCTGCGAAGTAGAAACAAAGACGGAGCAGCTTCAAGCTAAGATCACAGAGCTAGAGAAGGAAAAGATTGATATGCAAAATGCATTGGCAAATGCCACCGATTTTATCCTCAACTCTGAGCGAAAGCTCAGCAAGCTTGAGAGGGTCAATCGCGTAGCAAAGTCTCAAGAGACGGAGTTATCGCCTGTTAGAGAGTCCATTGGCAAGAGGAAGAGAGATGACGAGGAAGAAAATGAAGAGGAACCAAAGCAACACGGCGTGCCTGCCAGGAAGAGCCGTAAGAGGAAACATGTTCGATAGATGGCGCATGAAGTTTTTCCCTTTACGCAATAGTATTTTGCTTCCCTGTCTGCTTTGCATCCTAGATGTTGCTTTTGTGTCTGCTTTGCCTTTGTAGCTCATGGGTGCGTGCTATCCTCGAAAGCAAGAACCCTCTTCAATACAAGTTTAGAAAGCTCTATTTAGGTCCCCTCTCTGTTCTAGTGTTGGCCGGCAGCCCTAAAACGGCCCCAAGTATAGTGGGGCCCGACACGAAGTATACAAATGCAGCTGTAATCCCCAGAAATATGTATAACTGCATATGAGCTTAGCGATATGCTCAAGCAGAAGCGAACCAAGATCTTTCCAATAACCCCTTCTCGCGAGTCCCCTTCGAGTGATGCCGTTAACGCGGAAGCCGTCCGCAAAATCGGGTCACCCCTGCCGGCCGAAGAGACTTTGGGAGGGTCAAAGAAGCTGCCTGTGCCAAATCTTTCGAACCTAATCGACTAGAAGACATGTGAGAATGACCAGTTAAAACTTGAGCTTGACCGCGAACGGGACAGGTGTCGCGCAAGCTATCGAGCGAGGATGTATATTGTAGCGTAAGCGAGTCGAGTTGTTGAGTCGCTTTAGCAGGCACTGATAAACTTCCAAGAGCTGAACAGGGAGATTGAAGAAGAGCAAGCACTAAACAAGTAATAGGAATCTATGTCGACGTCCATCCATCCGTAACGGAATAACTGTCGTAACGGAACAGCATTATATGTTCAAGCATCTCACATGTTCTGTCGTTTAATAAAGTACGAAGCATCTTTTTTATCTCATTCAGCTAATTACAAATCTTACACTGGGTTCTTAGCAAAAAAGTACAGTAGTCTTATGCGTGCTGTTGATGATTCCATTCGTGGCGACATTTGCGCTTCAACTATCACCCCTATCTAATCACGCATTTTGGCATGTCTCCAAATTTCTCAGCGCGTTAAAATTACCTAAAGTCTCGTATTGAATTCTTTTCCTAGCTCTAGACTGCTCTCGTTCACGTATATATATAAATTACAGTAGCGTGCCTTCGCACCAAATCGTACGGAGTCTTCTTCTTAAGCAATAATCCAGTCCGTACAGCACCACTATCACCTTGCTAACTTCTTAAATTTATAGAATAGCTTCATTCAGGCTTCTAAGTGTTATTACAATATTTTTGTCGACTCTGCATAATTGCCACCCCGGTCGGAACCTCGGATCAGAGCAGCTTCGATTTTCAGCTAGTATGAGACTGACCCCGCCGCGTCTCTATCATCACTTAACCGTGTACTTTATGTTACGTAAGCAACCCGGGCTAACGTGTTCCACCACTCCTCGGGCAGCCCCACTCCTCGGGCACCCCCATCAAATCCATCCGATCCAACACGCAATTACTCCACAACAACGTAGTTAATCAAGTTGAAACTTTACAAGTAGATAAATTAGATTGTTCTACATTGGTTCCTTCTGTGGCCTTGTATATAGCAATTACTACACGTTGGTGGCGCACGTTGGCGCACGCCAGAAGCCTCCTCTTTAGTAGCCCTATCTATTGTTGTGATCAACGTACGCGCCTGATCAGCTTCAAGTACGCCTCCTGAGGCGATATATTGTCTAGGCTGAGCCTTCTTACGTCTTTGACGTTTATTTGTAACCCGGAGTTTATAATTCTCCTCTGTAAGAATAGCTGCTAAGTGCATAGCTAGTTGACAGCTCTTAACAAGTTAAGTAATTGCTAGACTTGATAGGCTTTGGGACTAACGATAAAGGAGATCTCGTACAAGACAAGCTTGTTTCTTAAGTTAATTAAGAGTATAAGGTGTCTTAGCTACCTATAGCTCTTGATTTAGAGTAGTCCCTCGTAGAGACAGAGTCTTAACAAGAGTAAGGGAATTAAGGACACGCTCTAGACTATATAGGATTAGTCTAGTAGCCTGAAAGCTACTTTAAGCATTGCTTAAACTAATTACTAATATACGTACGCGTAGATATACGTATAGGAACTCTTCCTTGTTAATATAGAAGACTCCTTCGCGTACTAAGAGTCTAATCTTGTAACTATATACTACCTTAAGAGAGGAGAAGTAGCTTACATTAAGAGGCTAGAGGAGGTAGGACGTATAGGCTAGTATATAAAGGGTTATAATCTTATATTCTATACAATACTAATTAAACTTAGGAGTAGCGTAGCTACTATATCTATCTAAGATCAAGAGCCTATATACTCTACTTGTACAGCCCTCTATCTACTTGTTAAAATGCTAGATCTAGTATACGCCTAGTTTATCTATTGTCTATCTATTGTTACTAACTGTAATTACATAGCTAGCTAGTAGATCTATATACTAGCTACTTTAGTGTATCTTTCTAGCTAGGATAATAAAAGGTAGGATTAACTAACTAGACGCGTTAATATACTTAATTATTGTACTCTAGTTACAATTTCCTAGCTAGATAGTAATAGCCTAACTAATTATATCTAAACTTATAATAACTTTAGACGTAGAAGCTACTTTTATTATAAACCTAGTCTTATTAAAGTTGTATATATCCTTATTAAGTATCCTATACGCCTAGCGCGTCTCTTGTATAAGCCTAAACTACGCGTTAATTTAGACTAGGTCCTTACACTTAGCGCGCTAGGAGTAGAACTTTTTGTTCTACTTTGTCTAAAGCTTAGGCTAGCTCCTAATCTATTAATCTACCTAGTTCTTGCCTATTAGAAGAGGAGGAGGATTTTAACTATAGGTAGCTAGTAAAACGTCTACTATTTATATTATAGGCTGCCTATCGTCGACTATAAGTACCTATATTAGGGGGTTAGTAGATTAGGAAATAATAGTAAAAGCTTAGGGGTAATCTATATTAACTATAAATAATAGAAGATATTTTGCAACTATCTTGTATTAGCGTTCTATAGTTAAAGAATTAAATTACTAATACTATCCTAATAATATATATCCTACTAACTATATACTTGTTGTAATCTATAATCTATAGTTACTAAAACTAATAGATTGTAGATTATCCTAATCTATAATCTATAGTTACTAAAACTAATAGATTGTAGATTATCCTAATCTATAATCTATTAACGCTAAGAGTCTATAGATTATAGATTACCCTAGGTGTCCTAGTTATGTGTAGTCTCCTAATTAAGATTATTACTCTACTCGTCCTATACTTCGTTAGCACCTAAGTTAGGACTAATTAGTTCTATCTCGATTTCTTCTATTACACCTGTAATACTATCTCCTTTTCTAGATAGATCCTAGTTTATCTACTCTAGAGCTAGTATTATTAATCTAGTTTCTTTATTAATATAGAGTTCTTTATCTTCTCTTATACCTATTTTATCTACACGCTATCGCTATCTTCTTACTAATTATGTATTACGTAATAGTATTAAAATATTTCCTTATTCTTGTTATACTTCTCCTAAGTTAAATCCTAAATCTCTTCCTTATATTATTTCTATAAACAATAGTAGAGCTTTTAAGGTATATATTTGTGTAAATATACGTAGTTCTTATAACGTATCTAGTATTTCTCTTTCTAAGTATACGTTTATTATACTTATTCTTACGTCTAGGCTTAATAATAATAAGGAAAGCTATTAACTAGACTTAAGAGAAATTACTATCTTAAATTATAGAGGCTAAAGCTAAGCGTAAGTAAATCTAAGAGCTTGTGTAAAGTAAGCTAGTAGAAAATTAAGCTTATCTCTCTCGCCTTTATAAGATAAAGGCCTTAAATAATAAGAAATTAGCTAAATAGTTAGTAGCTCTAGAAGCTAAGCTAGACTTAGATAAGGCGTTTATTGTAGTAGATCTTATATTAGACGTTCCTATTATCTCTCTATCTATTATTAGTAATATTAGTTCTCTTAGTTTACTACTAGGCGTTCTAGAGGGTTTTAACTTTAGAAGTCTTCTAGTTTCTTAGGGTAATTAAGATTATCCTCTAGTTCCTATATTTTTTCCTATAGTTGTCCTTTTTCGTTCGTACCTATCTATTTTACTAGGTAGTAGTTTCTCCTATTACGAAACTAGTACTATAGGATTTCTTTAACTTCCTATTCTTCTTATTCTTTATACGTATCTACTTTATATACTAGTAGTTCTATATTCTATAGTGCTTATTCTAGTAGAGCTATATAAAATATTAGGTATATCCTTATCTTGTTTAGTAGCTTTAGTTTAAATATAACTAGTATAACTTCTTTCTTAATTTTATATAGTTCTATCTTAATATAGTCTAATTTTAAACTTAGCTACTTCCTCTTAATGTTTTTTTATACTAACTATACTTTTTCTCCTTTTCTAAATTAAAGTCCTTTATACTTCTTATTATAGTACTTTACTATGCGATTATATAAGAATTCTATATCTTATCTTAATTAGTTATATATGTCTTTAAGTCTATTAGCAAAGTTTTCTCCTCTTAGAGACTAAGATATCTAGTTTTTTAGTATCTAGTATATATTAGGCTTAAATCTATAGTTCGCGAAAAAGAGTAATATTCCTATTACTATATTCTTTGCGCTATTGTATACTAACTGTGCTATAAGTAGTAGCTGTACCTAATTATTCTAATTGTAGTTAAGGTAGTATCTTAAGTATTATTCTACTATCTAATTTATTCGTTCTAATTATCTATCTATCTATAGTTAATATACTGTAGACATTACGTATTATATTTCTAATTGCGCTACTATTATTCTCTATAGTTTTAATATAAATTATATATCTTTATCTATAATAATCTTGTCTAGTAGTCTGTATTAACTAATTACTATTCCTAGAACTTAATATATAGTAACTTCTATCCTGCTCTTTTCTTTATATAGTTAGAAATATATATACTTTGTTAGCTTATCTACTATAGTTAAGATTCTATTATACTTAACTCCTAATATTAGGTCCTTAGACTTTAGTAGCTTCGTAATAAAGTCTATTATAATAACTCCTTATAGTTATTTTAGTACTTCTACTAGTTGTAGTATTCTATATAGTGCGTATCTATTATATTTATTCTTATAGTATTCTATATAGTCTTGTAGTACTTTTATTACTAGTTGTTTTACTTTTAGAATATAATAGTCTTGTAGTAGTCTATCTAATATTTTTTTAATACCTTAATAACTATATACTAGTAATTTATAGAATTGTTATATAAATTCTCTTTATATCTTTCTTAGAATATATATTCTTCTATAGGCTTGTATAAATCCTTCTTAGATTTCTAGTTTTTTTATTTCTTTAGATGCTTTTTCTATTTCTTTCTAAATCTATTCTTCTAGCTCGCTACTCTTTCTCTTAAGTGTTACTACTATCTTAGGTATATTTAGGACTAAATATCCTTCTTTGTTCTTAACTAGAACTATACTAGTAGCGCTTACTTCTTCTTATAAGTCTAGTCTTCTACTAAGAGTATCTATAAATTAGTTGTCTTTCCCTTTTATATATATAATTTCTATATTAAATATTAATAGAAACTCCTACTATCTCGTATAGCGTTATAACAATTCATTATTTATTATAAATCTTATAAGATTCTTATAGTCTATATAGACCTTTATCTAATACTTTACTCTTTATAGGTATACTCTCTACTATTTAAATACTTTATAGATTACTAGTATTTCTTTATTGTAGATTAAGTAGTTAAGTTCTACTATTTTTATTTTCTTAAAGAAGTATTTAACTAAGTATTCTTTTCTAGTCCTAGGGTCTTTTTGTATTAGTGCTATTCTATAGACTAAATTAGATGTATTAGTTTTTACTATTACTAGTAGGTCTAGGTTATATATTCTAATAACTAGATTCTCTATAAATTTCTTTTTAATTTTTCTAAATACTTTGTTGCATTCGTTAGTCTACTTAAATAGCGTATCTTTCTTTATAAGTCTTGTTATTAGTTCTATATCTTTAGAATATCCTACTATTAACTTTTTATAGAAGTTAGCTAGTCTATAAAATTATTATACTTCTTTTAAGTTTCTTAGTATTAGCTATTTATTAATTAACTTAATCTTTTCTAGGTTAATCTTAATCTTTCCTAGTTTAATAATAAATCCTAGGAAGTCTGTTTTCTTTGTGTAAAACTCGCATTTTCTTATTTTAAGGAATAGCTTATTTTCTACTAGTTTCTCTAGTACTTTATATATATATTATACGTATTCTTCCTCTATTTCTAAGAATATAAGGATGTTGTCTAAGTATATAAATGTAAATATGTCTAAGTACTCTCTTAGTACTATGTTAATTTTTTCTTAGAATACTGCTAGTGCGTTTGTTAAACTAAATAGTATAACTAGGTATTTATATAGTCTATACTATATTCTAAACGCTTTTTTTTACTTATTACCTTCTTTAATTCTAATCTAATAGTAGGCGTTTTAGATATCTAGTTTTATAAAGATTCTTGCTCTTCGTAGTTTATCTTATATTCTATCTATTTGTAGTAGTAGGTATTAGTTCTTGTTAGTAATTGCGTTAGTTTTTCTAAAATTTACGTAAGGTCTCTTATTACTTATTCTCTTTTTGTCTATAAATATTAGTCTATACGCTACTAAGAATTTAGATTCTCTTATTTATCCTTTTTTTATTGCGTTTTAGATAAACGCTTATTTAATCTTAGATTCTTCTTCTATTTTTTAGTAGACTAGGCTCTATCCTATGTTTTTACCTTCTTCTAGTTCTATTACTAAGTCCTATAGTTAATACTCTAGAAGGTAATCTTTAGGCTCTATAAGCTGTTTTTCCTATTTCTTATACTCTTTTAGGAATTCTCTTCTAGTTATATTTATGTTAGCTTTTAACATATCTATTTTACTATAACTAATTTCTCTAGTTCTCTAATTAATTCTTAGGTTAGTTATCTATAACTATAGCATTCCTAATATTATATCTTGTTTATTGTTAATTGTTATTATATCTATAACTATATTCTTAATTTCTAGTCCTTCTAATTTTAGTGTCAAAGGTACTATCTCGAACTGTTTAGGTTTCTAGAATAGTTTTCCTTTAATTATACTTAGTTGTTAAGAGTACTTCTTTATTATATATTTTATTCTTTATATTTCTATAAACTTCTTTAATATAAAGTTCCTTATAGCTCTACTATTAATTATTAATTATACTTCTCTTCCTTAGTATATACTTATTTTTGTAATGTATAAGCTTCCTACGCCTTCTAGCCTTTCTTACTTTAGTGTTTTTATAAATTGTCCCTCTTTCTAGGGCTATAGTCTTACGTTAAGTTTGTATTCTTTGTATTTTAGATATTTATTATTTGTATATTTGTACTATAGTCCTCTCTAGACGCATTTCTTAGTTAGCTTAGATCTAGGTCTTACTACTAGGTATCTATCTTCTAGGATTATTTCTTATCCCTAGATATTTTCTACTAGAATTACTCTTGTATAGTTATAGCCTCTCCTCTTTATAAGCTATACGTTATTGTTTACTTTAGGGTTTCTATATATAATATAAATTTTATCTAGGTATAATATCTATAACGCTTTAAAATATACTAGATACTTTAGATCTATTATTTTATCGTCTTCTTTCTAGTACTTGTCTTTACTAGGTGTATCTTTTATTAAGATATAGTATATTACTAGTACTCTTAGTATATAGGCTTTATTAATCTATTGCGTTTTTTTTATAAAGTGCTACTACTCTCTTAGTATAAGTATTCTTCTTACTATAACTATATATTACTTTATCTATTCCTAAAATAGTATAAACTTAGTTTCTTTAAGATTACGTTCTTTCTAGTCTTTATACGCTTCCTCTATACTTATAACTATTAAGTATATCTAAATAAACTTCTATTCTTTATTTTGTTCCTCTATATCTATTGTTGTATAGCTATTATAGCTATATATTATTAGCTAAGTATACTTTATACCTTTTATACTAACCTATTTTTTACTTCCTTATAGTCCTTTAAAGGTAGTTGTAGTAGTCTCTTTATCTAGTACTAGTCCTTTAGCCTAGATTAATAGTACTAGAGGCTCTTCCCCTTTTAAATCTTCTATTAGTAAGTCTATTACTTAGGCTATCTCTTCTAGCTAAGCTTTTATTCTTTCTTTTATTGTAGCTACTCTATATCTCTATTTTTATAAGAACTATACTACTCCCTATTTACTAAAAAGATATATATAGTAGTTGTTATTATAACAAAAGGTCTAGTAGAGTATTATATATTATACTTCTTTACTCTTAGCTACCTTCTCTTAAGGTTTAGCCTATGCTTGTAGTACTTCTTTCTTCTTTTTAGTTGTCTTTAACTAGGTTTCTTTTTTTAGGTCTTTACTCTTATAGTCTTTTATAAAGTGTCTTAGTTTCCTATATTTATAGTATACTATATCTTTCTTTAACTTAGATCTATAGTTCTTTATATAGTAGCCTAGTTTACTATAGTTAAAGTACGTAAAGTCTTTATTCTTCTTCTTTTTCTTATCCTTATTAGCGTTAAGGACTATAGGGTCTCCCTTATTATAATTCTAGGTATAACCTCTATATTTATTCTTCTTCTATTCTTAAAGATTATTGTTAATTTGTATTACCTATTACTTTAGGGCTTCTAGTGTTTATAGTTTTTCTATATATATTATCTTATATTAGATCTTAGAGTTAAGTCTTTGTTTAAATTATAATATTAAGGCTAACTCGTTCTATTCTATATTCTATAATAGTTATTTAAACTATAATATATACTTAGGAATACTCTAATTCTATATAAGCTTTTCTAGCTACTTTTTAGCTTGTTAGGTAACGTCTATATCTCTAAATACTACTCTTATTTGTTTAGTAAAGTATTTATAACTTCTAAAAATAGCTCTAGTTTTATCTTTCTAGGTTATTAGAGAATATATTATGTAGTCTATCTAGTAAGGTTTATACTATCTTATTGTATCTTCTTTAAGGTGCAACCTAATATATATTACTTTCTTCTCTTCTATATTAAAGTGTAGTACTTGTATATCTATCTAAAGTTGTGCTAATATAATAAAGAGTCTTAGTTTTTCCCTTGTTCTATTAAACTTCTTAAGTACAGGTATCTTTAGTAGTTTCTTTGTCGCACTTATCTCTAATCTTTAGGTAATTAGTTCTATCTAGTTCTATCCTTAGATAATAGCTTTAATTTGTACCTTATTTTGTTTTGTATAATCTTATAGTTCTTTGTTTTATATCTCTAAGGTATTAATTACTATTTTTATGTCTTCTTTATTATTAATTAGTTAGTTAAGACAACCTTTAATTGTTTCCTATGCGGTGCTATCTAATTTAGGACTACTCTTAGGGGCTTTACTAGTTTTAGTTAAACTTTCTACTATTGTGTTAGCTAGACTGTGCGTTTCTTACGCTTTGCTTTTCGCAATAACTAAATTGGCAAGGTGTTATAGGCCGCCTATTGTCGACTATAGGTACTTGTATTAGGGGGTTAGTAGATTAGGAAATAATAGTAAAAGCTTAGAGGTAATCTATAATAACTGTAAACAATAGAAGATGTTTTGTAACTGTCTTGTATTGGCGTTCCGTAGTTAAAGGATTAAATTACTAATACTATCCTAACAATACGCATCTTACTAACTATATACTTGTCGTAATCTATAATCTGTAGTTACTAAGACTAACAGATTGTAGATCGTCCTAATCTGTAATCTATTAACGCCAAGAGTCTGCAGATTACAGATTACCCTAGGTGTCCTAGTTATGTGTGGTCTCCTAATTGAGATTATTACCCCGCTCGTCCCATGCTTCGTCAGCACCTGAGTCGGGACTGATTAGTTCTATCTCGATTTCTTCTGTTACACCTATAACAATTTATCGTACGTTAATAATATAAGGTAGAAATCTACGTTAATTAAGGCTTAGGATCTATTAAACAAGGGACTGTTCTTCTATAAGTAAGAGCTTACGTTTTCCTCTATTAAATTCTTAGATTGTAGGGACTTTTCAGATCTGGCGTTAGAGTGTCGTTCTAGGTATGTTGTACAACGAAGAAGCCTTCTTTACAGCACTAATTTTTTTAGATTAAATTAATTTAACTACAAGAAGAGTTCTACTATCTCTCTAAGGCGATTTAGAACGTTTTGCGCGCAGCATTGTGGATTGTACGCGTTGGGTTGCGTGGATTTGATAGGGGTGCCCGAGGAGTAGGGCTGCCCGAGGAGTGGTGGAACACGTTAACGTGTCTCACCACTCCTCGGCCCACCCTAAAAACCCACCAAAAATCGCAAAAACCGTACCTTAATATCTTAACAACAACCTTATAATAAATTCTAGAATTTCAATTCTATTGTTAAATAGCTATCTTCAGGCTTATATTTGACTTGGAAGGTGAATTTATTATATAGTTCTAGAGGTATTCTAGTTTAGCTTAAAATTGGGGGCCAAAACTTAGTATCTTTATAACGGCTGGGTATATTACTATAGTACCTCTGTAGGTACTTCTAAGTTGGTATAAGAAGCTTTTGTAAAATTTTAGAATTTATTATCAGGTTGTTGTTAAGATATTAAGGTACGGTTTTTGCGATTTTTGGTGGGTTTTTAGGG